>PVIA01006926.1:0-90151 GCA_004024845.1 Tonatia bakeri | reverse complement strand
TAGACTATACATTATATTATGCACATTTTTGTGATATTATGTACATATATTTATATAATTTAAATTGTATATAATTCAATATATTCAATTATATATAAAGTATATATTTGCATTACAGTGTATAAATATATTAAAAATAAGATTATAAAAATAAATTTACATATGCCCTTTTCAATAAACATAATATCAAAAATATATCCCTATGTCAGTAAATATTTTTTGAAAATGTGATTTTTAATGGTTATATAGTGTCACATTATATAGACAACATAATACATATTATATGAATACCACAATTGCACACATCCTGATTCTATCTTTGTCTTGCTTTTTGCTTATTTCCAATTATTCTTCAGAAACAACAATGCTTTCATAAACAGTCTTGTACATACACTTTTATGCACTGCTGCTGCTTTCAGCCAAGATGGAAAAACAGATCAGATTCACACTCCCACGTCAAAAAACTAAAACAGTAAGAGAAAATATGAAACAATGGTTTCAGACATTGAACAATAGGCAGCTTAGGACAGTGATCCCTGAGAGAGGGAAACAAAGGAGAGAAATCCCACAATTGCCCCCAACTTATCACCTGGAAAGAGATAACAGACCACATCCCAGGAAGGGAGAATCCAGGCAAAGGTCAGTGGTTTACCTAGGGTTGCAGAGATGGCTTTGGGACTTCAAGAAATTTAAGGTGGCAGAAAGAATGACATATCTAAAGTGTCCAGGAAGAGAAAGGTACACTATTAGATTAGTTATTCAAAAGAATACTGCAGAGCTCTGCATAGGAATCCCACTCTTACTCTTCCCAGCACAGGTCTGTGAGGAAACTCTCTGAGCCAAAGGAACAGATGAAACACCCTTGCAATTCATACAGGGCCAGGAAGTGTCTACGTTCCCAACGACATCTGGAAAAATCTCATATAACCTGAGGTATCAGGAAGAGTGCTCACAAGGCAATAACCTCAATTGTGGGGCAGAATTAGCCATAGACTAAAGGCTGCTCTGGCTCCACCTAATATAGCCTAAAAACAAAGACCAGAAAGGCCAAAATGTTTCCAAGGAACTTACCTGCACCACTTGGTAGTATTTACTTATAAGTGAAATCAGGAAAAAGTCCCCAAGGAACACAGTACATCATCAAAAATGTGCCACACTGCACCTAAGAAGAAATGTTTAGAAGACAAGTCTACCCTGTTGAAGAAGAAGGGATATTCTGGTCTATTAATAGTCATCATTCATTCATTCATTCATTCAGGTACATCATGAGCACCTACTATGTACTATGCATCTCCATGCATTTTAGCACTGATCAGTACAGTCAATCCCTCTCCACACTCCATCCATAGAGCTAGGACTCAGTCACTGTTCAGGGAACCAGAATATGGCCAACTTTTTTGCACCAATTGGCCAGCCTCTCTGGAATATGCCAATATGATAAAAAGAAAGAAAACATCTGATGAACATGTAAAATCTAGTTTCTTAAAATATGATCAAACTTCACTTCCTCTGAAGGCTTGATTTGATTTGTGCTAAGCCAACAAAAGGATGTGCTAGTCAAGACCACCCTGTTATGACACTCGCTGGCACTTTATGTCCGAAGTAGGACAGGCAGAGGTTTGCTTTTTTCCTGTTCTTGGATCTCACCCTCAATGAATGGACTCTCTGGGATGTGTTGAATTTCTCCTATTTTCTTCATTCCAAAATTGACTATTAGATGGTTTAAATTTAGGACAATTTTAAAGCAATGATTACATCAAACTAGAATCTAATTGAGGGAAAGTAATTTCTGGCAAAATCCCAAGCCAGGGGATTTTCTGTCTCAGAAAATTATATACTGAAGCTGCCAACGCAGAATGGAAAGCTTAGTGGCATTAAGTACAACTCTGCCATTGTTCATTTCTGTACCCTGTATTTATTGAAGAGCCACACAGGACAAGGCAAAAGTTACTAGGATTTATTCTGTAATTGTTTTAAGATGAGAGAATGAGGCATGTATACTATGTGAAGGACACTTAGTGATGCCCAGCCCATTTTCCCACTTCAGGAACCCAGCACATGCCATGTCTTTGCTCATACTGCTCCCACACTGGGATGCACACCATTTTCACATCTCTAAATCTACCCAAAATGTTCTTAAAACTCACCTTATCTAAGAGCTTTTGCTGTCTGCTCCAGCCCTCATGGATTTCCCTCTCTGCATGCCTGCAGATCTTAGGACCCTTAAGCATTTAATGAGGTATGGTTTCAAAAAGAACATTCATTGTTTCCTGAGTGTTTTGATGGAGAGTGCCACATCCCTCATAGCAATGAATTCAATTCAAGGGCCACCCCCCGCCCCAGCCTGAGTAGCAGCTTCCAAGGGGCTCTCAAAAGACCCTGGGCTTGCTTTCTTCTCAGCGCCTGTCTCACTGGCACTGTGTCGCGGTCCTTTCAATGCTCATCTCCTCAACCACCAAACAAGAGTTCCTTGAGGCTTGAGATCTTGGCTAGGACACAGTAACATTTCCAGAACAGAGTACAAAATAAAAACTACATGGATACTTATGGAATGAGTAGAAGTGATACAGTGAATAAATGAATGCATGAATAGATGAACGAATTCTAGAAGCTCAATAACTGCTTGTTGATCAAGGCATTGACTCTGGGGCAAGAGAGCAGAAGACAGATTGTTTTTCTCTGTACTTAATGAAAGCTGAAGATAATAAGTAACTTGATCATCCTTAGCAAGCATGAGTTGTAATACAGGAAAGAAAAGTGAAACAAAAGCAACCACTGTCAGGTTAAGCTCTGTTAATACCCACATATAAGACCAGTTATGCAAGGATACTACTCTTCATCTTTTGAACAGTAAACACAGCCTTTTTTCTATTCTTATTCCTCAGAAATCTCACCTTTACCATGTCAGAGGACAATTTCATCTCTGAATTCATTTCATCTGGTAGGTTGAGGCTAAAAATATATCTTGGCAGAGACTGACAGCCTAACCTACCACCCCATCATGCCCAGCCAAGATAACAACACCTCCTTTCTTAGCAGCCAGGTGTAGTCAATGACTAGGTTCTAGCCAATGGGGTATGAGCAGAAGTGAGATGCATGACTTCAGGAAAATTTTCTCAAAAAAGGATGCATAATATCCCCTTACCTTCTGTCCTTTTCCTAGAAGTTGTAACATGCAGGACGGCAGAGCAACAGCATGGAGAGAGACTGCATCCCTGACATTAGGCTCCATATTAGCACTTGCATAAAGGAGGGATGATTTGTTATTTCAGGATCTTTTGTAACAGGGACTTGGCCTATATTTTAACTAGCATTTGTTCTTTGGGTAAGAAGAAGCATCTCAGAGAGTACTGGAGAAGAGATGAAAAGACACACCTTTTTAAAATGCTTACAATGCAGCAAGCCCTGTGCTAGATTACAATCCCAGAAAACACTTGTCATTCTTCTCATTTTAAAAATGAGAACACTGATGTTCAACAGAGTTAACTAACTCACACAAGGTCACATGGTCTTAATGGTAGTGCCAGGTCTGTCTGATTTCAAAGTTGACACCCTTTCTATTTACAGTAATAGTAAGAGTAATGGTAATGGTAATAATGGTTGTAATCATAACAGCTAACATTTGTTAAGTACGTATTAAGTGTCAGAATCTCTGTTGGGCATCATGCATGAGTTATCTCATTTAATTCTCACAACAGCCCTTTGAAATAGATGCTACTATTACACTGACTTCACAGATGAGGAAAGGAGGCTTAGAGTTACTAGTAATTTTCCTAGTCATAAAACTAGTAAAAGGCAGTGTCACAGTTTAAAACGTGATCTGATGGACTCCAGAGCTGTAAATTTCATCCCTTTGCTTGACTATGAGCACATCTTTAGATTAAATTACTTTTCAGTTACACAAGGAATGTCTGGTGTCCAATCTTTGTCTTAGGCTAAAGAGTAAGTTATTCTTCTGAACCCAATGGCCTAACATGAATTTGGTGGCTCCATGTGGCTGATTTGACCCCACTATAGAGCTTCTGAGAGTTAAAAAGTCTATTTAATGCACAAGAACTATGCAATAATACTCAACTGCCCACCGGCCATTAGTAGTGCACACCTTACTGTCCTGAGCTGTTAATTTATGGACCAGATCAATGAGTCACTGTACAGAAGCTGAAAGAAATTCATTATACACATTTAAATGATCTAAATTTAACTCTGCTAGATTTTTATTAATAAGCTAAGGATATTATGAAAGATGAATGACAAAATATAAACATAAATGAGAGTTCTTTATTGTGAATTATGATTAGTACTTTTTAGGTTGCCATTGTGGACCCACCCCTATGTCAAAAATAAAGCTAGCAATGCTGTTCTGAAATATATAGTTTTGTTTTTATTTTTATTTTAAATCACATATTCTACTAATGAAACTTAGGTGTTTCTATCAATAATTCAGCCTGGTATTTGTTTCTGAAAATCAGTTGAAAGTAAGTAATAAAAAGCATTTTCAAAAATTATCTTCTTAACAACAGGACCCATTTGAGCTTGTGTGAGCAGAAGGGACCTTGGTAAAGGGCTTCACAGAAGGTGCCAGAAGGTCAAAGCATCACCCTTGGGACTTTGGGGCAGGCCACAGAGCCCAAACCACACCTCAGGATCATCAGGCAGTGAACTCTGCCCCAGCCCTGTGCCAGTCCTCAGCACATCCAGCTTCTGTGAGAGAAGTACTCTGCTCAGCGGGGATGAGGGAGAAGGCCCTCATCTCCTTCAGAGTCAGGTCAGGTGGGGTCTACTTGGTCTGAGGCTGGCAAGTGAGGCCACCATCAGTGATATGTCTCTTGTCTGCCCAGAAATGGGCTCCCCCAAGCAGAGAACATAGGTCCTCACCAAGGTGGGGACTTGAGGGGGGGACTTACCAAGCTCTCCTTGGAGGAAGAGAAAGAAGCCCCTGAGTATAGAGGGAGTATATATATATACGGATATATATATCCGTATCCGTATCCGTATCCATATCCTTAAGAATAAAAAAACAAATGAACAATAATCGAATTAAAAATGGGCCTAAGCCCTGGACAGACACCTCAACACAGAGGATAAAGAGATGGTAGAGGATGCAAGACAGTGGCAAAGCAAGTCGAAGTTACACTCATCGCTCCCCAGGACCAAATGCAAATGACAACGAAACTATAGAAACATCAACGTGAATACCCAACTGAAGACTAGCTGAACAGAGGTCTCACAACCAAGGATTACAGAAGAAGCCACATCCATACTGGTGGAAAAAAAAAACAGAGACATGAAAAGACAGTCTAAATGAAAAGACAAAGTAATATGCCCCAAATGAAAGAATAGAAGAAATCCCCAGGGAAAAAAAAAAAAAACTATATGATATGGGAATAAGCCATCCACCAAATACAGAGTTCAAAACAATGTTTATAATGTTGCTCAAGAAATGTAGGGGAAAAATGGATAAAATCAATGAGAAGTTAAACAAAGAGATAGTAAACATAAAAAAATAGAAACCAAAAATAAAAATCAGTCATTTCTGATCATATATGGACTACAATATCAGAAATAAAGAATACATTAGAAGGAATTAACAGCAGATTAGACAAAGCAGAATATCAAGTCAGCAATTTATAGGACAAGATAATAGAAAACATCCTAGTAGAAGAACAAAAAGAAAAAAAAAGAATTAAAAAAATGACAAAAATATAAGAGAGTTCTGAGGCATCATTGAGTCTAACAATATCTACGTCATAGGGGTATCAAGAAAAAGAGAGAGAGCAAGGGATAGAGAATCTACTTGAAGAAATAATGGTAGAAAACTTGCTTAATCTAGTGAAGGAGAGAGACACGCCTGTCAAGTAAGCACAGAAAGTCCCTGTCAAGATGAAGACAAATGGGCTTCCACCAAGACACAGCATAATTAAAATAGCAAAGATTACCCCTGGCTGGTGTAGCTCAGTGGATTGAGCGCGGGCTGCAAACCAGGCATCGCAGGTTCGATTCCCAGTCAGGGCACATGCCTAGGTTGCAGGCTATGTTCCCCAGCAACCACACACTGATGTCTCTCTCTCTCTCTCCCCCCCCTCCCTTCCCTCTCTAAAAATAAATAAATAAATCTTAAAAAAAATAAAAAAAATAGCAAAGATTAAGGGCAAAGAGTAGTAAGAGAAACACAGCTAGTTACCAACAAGGGAGCTCCCAGAAACCTGTCAGCTCATTTCTCAAAAGAAACACTTCAGGCCAAAAGACAAGGCAGGAGGTATTCAAAGTGATGAAAATCAAGGACCTAGAACAAAGATTACTCTACCCATCAAGACTATCATCTAAAATGGAAGGAGAAATAAAGAGCTTCCCAGACAAAAAAAAAACAAAACAAAACAAAAAATACTAGAGTTCATTACCACCCAAACAGTATTACAAGAACTGTAAAGAGACTTCTTTAACAAGAAAAAAATGAAAAAAGAGAAACATAGTTATAAAAAATAAAATGAGAATAAATACATACCTATCAATGATAACTTTAAATGTAAAGGATTAAACATTCCAAATAAAAGACATAGTCAAGCTGAATGGATAAAGGAAAAAACCTGTATATAGGAGGGGCCTCCCAAAATTGAATTTATTCATAAAAATTGTGTATTTATTCTTACATGATTAAACTTCAATCACCTTCAAAGTACTCTCCATTTAATGCAGTACACCTATTGAGACATTTTATCCACTGCTTGAAATAGTTTTTGAACTTGTTGATTTTGATGCCCTTTAGTGCTTCTGCCATTTTTTGTTTTACCTCTTCCACATCAGCAAAAATTTTCCCTTTGAGAACTTTTTTTCAACTGAGGAAACAATAAAAAAAATCACTAGGGGTGAGATTGAGGGAATAGGGAGGGTGGGACACCAGGGTCATCCTGTTTTTGGTCAAAAATTTCTGAACACTAAGCACAGTATGGGCAGGTGTGCTTGTAAATCATCCATCATGAAAAGGGCAAATACTTGAAAGAGTCTTCAAAAAAATTCATGAAGGTGAATGCAGCCTCTCACAACAATGCCAACTCATACACTGATACAGGTAGATTCCTAGAACACTCACCTAGCAGGGGAAACCTGTATTACAAGGGGCCTTCCCTCCAGAAGATAATTCCGGCTTATTGGGGTCTCCACAAAAAGAGATCCACCTCAGAATGAAAGACATGCACAGACTTAAAGTAAAAGGATGGATAAAGCTATTTCATGCAAATGGAAATGAAAAAAGCTGGGAAAGCAATACTTATGTCACACAAAAATATTTTAAAAACAAAAGTTATAATAAGTGAGAAAGGAGGACATAATAATAAAGGGATCAATCCAACAAGAGGCTATAACCCTTGTAAATATTTATGCACCCAATACACGAGAACCTAATTATATAAAATAAATCTTGATGAATATAGAAGGAGAGATTGACAATTATACAGTGGTAGTAGGGGATTTTAATACCCCATTAACATCAATGGATAGATCTTTCAGGAAGAAAATCAAAAGGAAACAATGGTCTTAAATGATATAGTACACCAGAAGGATTGAATTAATATTTTTCAGTACATTTCATTACAAAGAAGCAGAACATTCATTTTTTTCAGGTGTATATAGGACATTTCTTGGATAAGCCACATGTTAAGTCACAAAACAAATCTCAATAAATTTAAGAAGACTGAAATCGTATCAAGCATCTTCTCTAGACATAGTATAAAACTAGAAATTAGTTACAAGAAAATATACAAACACATGGAGGTGAAATAACATGTTATTTCATTGTTAATATTCACAAATAATAAATGGGTTAACAATGAAATCAGTAAAGAAATAAAAATACAACTTGAGACCATAGCAAAAAGCAGTCATAAGAAGAAATTCATACCAATACAGGCTTATTTCATTAAGCAAGAAAAATCTCAAATAATCTAATGTTACACCTAAAGGAACTAGGAAAAAAAAATAACAAACAAAGCCAAGATGAGTACAATAAAGAAAATAATGAATATCAGAGCTAAAATAAATAAAATAGAATCTCAAACAATACAAAAGTTTAATGAACCAAGAGCTGGTTCTTTAAAATGATAAACAAGATTGATAAATCTTTAAGCTGATTCACCAAGAAAAAAAGAGAACAAGATTCCAAATAAATAAACTTATAAGTGAAGAAGAGAACTAACAAATTGTTGGGAGCCATCCTGCCTGATTTCAGGGACTGTAGCCTCATTAATGGACAAAAAGGTCCCATGGCTAGGGCTGAGCGAAAAGGCCTTGGGCCCATGAGCCACTAAGGAGATCGAAAATTTCCTCCTGGCAGGAATGAAGGCCCTGCATTCCCTTGCTTGGCCCAGGTGGATGACTGGCTATCCAATAATGGGTAAGACCCCTCAAGGGAGGGGCAACCTAAGACAGGCACAGTAGAGATGGGCCATCAAGGAAGGACTTAAGGGTCTACAGTGAAGGGGCAGAAAGACCCTCACCCTTGGCTTTGTCATAGCCTGAGTTCTCATTCATTCTGTAAAAGTCTCTTAATCTCTTGGCTGCTTTGCTCTCTCCACCTGATTCAGCCTGAAAACAATGCCAGAAGCAGCTGTGGTCTTGTACTGGAACAGACAGCTGCTAGAGGTGAAGCTGGCCAGAGAAAGAATATACATTGTTTCCTTTGAGACTTGCTCTGCCTTGTTGGTATGAAACAGACACTTCAGCTAAAGCTGACCCTGACCAGAGAAAATCCTTGTATTTCTTCAACTATCATCTGTAAATGATGTCATTTTCTCATGACTGTAGCTTTTTAGACATTGGTTGATGAGTTTTACCTGCACACTAAGTATCTCTGTGTGAGCTGAACTCAATAAAGACGCAGGGGAGGAGATGTTCAGGACCCTCTCCTTTGAGATATCAGTCACCTTTCCTCCCCAAGCAGATCATGTCTTTGTAGATTTATTCTCATCCACGATGGTGGGGGAGCTCTGCAGGCAGAGACACCCCACAACAACTCGCACCACAGAATTACAAAGGATCATAAGGAAATATTACAACTCTCTGCCAACAAAGTGAACAATTGGGAAGAGATGGATAAATTCCCAGAAACATTGAATGTTCCAAAACTGATTCAAGAAAAAACAGAAAATCTGAACAGACTGATTACAACTAATGAAATTAAAGCAGTAATAAAAAAAAAAACCTCCCAGAATTCAAAAGTTATGGACAAGATGGCTTCACAGGCGAACTTTACCAAGCAAAGAAGAACTAACATTTATCCTTCTAAAACTATTCTAGAAAATTCAAGAGGAAGGAAGACTGCCAAGTTCATTTTATGAGGCCACCATTATCCTAATTCTAAAAACAGATAAATACACCACAAAGAAAGAAAATTATAGGCCAATATCCCTGATGAACATAGATGCTTAAATCCTTAATATTAGCAACCCTTTTCCAGCAATACATTAAAAAGATCACATACTATGAGCTAGAGATTTTTATTCCTAAATCACAAGGTTGGTATAATACCTGCAAATCAATTAATGTGATACACCACATAAAAAAGGAAAAATAAAAATTATATGACCATCTTTCAATAGATGCAAAAAAGTATTTGACAAAATCCAGTACCCATTTATGATTAAAAAAACACTCAGAAAAGTGGGAATAAAGGGAACAAACCTCAATATAATAAAAATATGACAAACCCATAGCCAATATCATACTTAATGGAACACTAAAGGCATTTCCCTTAAGATCAAAAACAAGACCAGAGATGTTGTCTTTCACCACTCCTATCCAACATAGTAGTAGAGCTCCTAGCCACAATATTCAGAAAGAAGAAAAAATAAAAAGCATCCATATCAGACAAGAAGAAGTAAAACTGTCATTATTTGCAGATGACATGATACTGTATATATAGAGAACCTTAAAATAAATTTCTTTTTTGGTTCTCTCTCTCTCTTTAGAGAACCTATATGTAAAGAGAACCCAAAAAAGAAACTACTAGAACTGGTTAATGAATTCAGTAAAGTAGCAGGATACAAAATAAATATCTAGAAATCAGTTTCAAAACATCAATGAATTATCAGAACAGGAAAATAAGAAATCAACCCCATTTACATTTGCCTCAAAAAAGTTGTATCGATTGGACTTCTGCTCAAGAAGACAACATGGGCAGACATGGCTTGCCTCTTTGCACAACCACATCAAAATTACAATGAAAATATAGGACAACTACCACTCAGAACCATCAGAAATCAAGTTGAATGGGAGTCTGACAACTACAGAATTAAAGAAATCAGATCCATCCACAATGGTAAGAAGGGCACAGGCACAGAACAGGCTGGTCCCATACCCACAAGTGGTGGATAAAAGTTCAGGAGGGATATCTTGGGAGCAAGGTGTCCCAGCCCCACACTAGGCTCCACAGCCCAGGGTTCCAGTGGAAGGAAGATAAGTCCTTTATAACTTCTGGCTGTGAAAAACAGTGGGGATTAAGTCAGTGGAAGAAACTTTTGGATCCCAAAGTAGTTCCTCTTATAGAACCCACACATGGAGTCACCAACTCAGACTCACTCCCTCTGAGCTCCAGCACCAGGATAGAAGTTTGAAAGGCACCAGAGGTATACTGGGAGAAACCGAAGTGCCTGCCATCAAGGTGAGCAGGGCTATTGGACATTTTCTAAATGCTCCCCTCAAAGAGCCACAGAGCCGCAAGCTGGTGCCATAACTGAAACTCCATCAGCCTGGCTAACACTGTCTGTTCCAAATGGAGATCCCCAGAGACTCTGCCCCACACAACTTATGGGCCCACCAAAGCTGCTTTTCCACATGAATGGCTGATCTTGGCTCATGCTTCAAAACTTCCTAAATCCTGTCAAAAAAGCAGCAGCTGGCCTCAGTGAGCCCCAGGCCCAGCACCAGCAGCAGCCAGCCTAGAATCACAGTTTGGCTTTTACTGAGGATTTCTTTGCATGACCACAAGTAGCACAAGTAGAATCCATCTCAGATTTCTTTTTTCTCTCTCTCTTTTTTTTTTTTTCTGATTTCTTTATAGCTCAGGCCAGGTGGCCTTGGACAAAACATAGGTGGGGTCTGACTTTGGCCTGCACCACTGGGGACAGCACACCTAGTGGACAGTTATAGACCCCATCAGAGTACCACCACCCTGCCCCTGCCCAGCTGATTATCCATGGAGGGCAGAGGGTGGTGGTAAGTGGTCACAGCAAATCCTTGCAGCTGGCCAGCCTGGGTAAATTCCTCCCATTGATCTGCCTATAGCAACCAAAGCTCAACTACAAAAGGAGTGTATACTCAGCCCACACAAAGGGTGAACCTCAAATACCCAGCTTGGGTGATAGGGGAGACTCTACCATTGGACACCACAGAACAACTACTATAATTGACCACAGTACCAAGACAAGGAACCAAAGCAGCTCTACCTAATAGATAGAAACAAACAGAGGGAGGCTGTCAAAATGAGGAGACAAAGAAACATGGCCTAAATGAAAGAACAAATCAAAACTCCAGAAAAGGAGCTAAGCAAAATGGAGATAAGCAATTGATCAGAGGCGAAGTTCAAAATACTGGTTATAAGAATGCTCAAGGAACTTAGTGAGGATCTCAACAGCATAAAAAAGATCCAATCAGAAGCAAAGGATACACTAACTGAAGTAAAGAATAATTTACAGGGAAACAACAGTAGAGTGGATGAAGCTGAGAATTAAATCAATGATTTGGAACATAAGGGAACAAAAAACAACAAATCAGAATAACAAGAAGAAAAAAAAATCCAAAAAAAAATGAGGATAGTTTAAGCATCCTCTGGGACAACTTCAAGAGGTCCAACATTTGCATCACAAGGTTCCCCAGGGAGAAGAGAAAAAGCAAAAAATTGGAAATTAATTTGAAAAAATAATGAAAGAAAAGTTCCCTAATTTGGTGAAGGTAATTGACATTCAAGTCCAGTAAGCACAGAAAGTCCCAAACAAGGTGGATGCAAAAAGGTCCACTCCAAGACACATCATAATTAAAGTGCCAAAGATTAAAGATAAAGAGAAAATCTTAAAGGCAGTGAGAAAAAAGACATAGTTACCTTCAGGGGAGTTCTCACTGACTTCTCAAAAGAAACTTTGCAGACTAGAAGGGATTGGCAAGAAATATTCAAAGTCGTGAAAAACAAGGACCTACAGCCAAGATTGTTCTACCCAGCAAAGCTATCACTTAGAATTGAAGGGCTGATAAAAAGCCTCCAAGACAAGAAAAACTAAAGGAGTTCATCATCAGCAAACCACTATTATATGAAATGTTAAAGGAACTTATTTAAGAAAAAGAAGATGAAATCTATGAACAATAAAAAGGCAGAAATACATACCTATCAACTATTGAATCTAAAAACCAAACTAAGCCAACAAGTAGAACAGAGACAGAATCATGGATATGGAGAGCATTTTGATGGTTGCCAGGTGAGAGGTGGTTGTGGGAGGATGGGTAAATATGTGAGGGGATGAAGAAGAACAAATAGGTAGTTACAGAATAGCCATGGGAATGTAAAGTACAGTACAGGAAATGGAGTAGCCAAAGAACTTACTTGCATGACCCATGGACATGAACAATGGTGTGGGAATTGCCTGAGGGAGTGAGGGGTCCTGGGTGGACAGAGGCATAGGATGAAAAATCAGGACAATTGTAATAGCATAATCAATAAAATATAATTTAAAAATCTTGTAAAAGAAAATCAATAAATAATTTGACACATTGATAAAATCATCTCAATAGTTACATAAAAAGGACTTAACAAAATTATCACCTCCATAATAAACATTCTTAGCAAACTAGGAAAAGAAGGGAACTTCCTCAATTTGCTAAATTGCAACTGTGAAAAACTTACATGTTGTATCACGCTGAGTAGTGCAATAGCTTTCCCCAAAGATGGGGAGCAAGACACAGATTATCTGCTCCCACATTTTCTGTTCATCATAGCACTGGGGTTGACATCCAGTGCAATAAAGAAAAACCAAGAAGGTAACGTCATAAAGATTAGAAAGGAAGAACTGAAATTGTCTATGCAGAGACAACATGATAGTTTACATAGAAAACCCTAAGGAATTATATTAGTTTCCTATTGCTACTGTAGCAATTACCACTAACTTAGAGGCTTAATCTTATACAAATTTATTTGTACAGCTTTGTAAGTTAGATGTCTGATATGAGTCTCACTGGGCTAAAATACAAGGGTTGAGAGGGTTGTGTTTCTTTCTGATGGAAACAGGGAGAATCTGCTTCCTTGACTACACCAACTTCTAGAGACCACCCACATTTTTTGTCTTATGACCCCATTCCCACATCTTCAAAGTCAGTGTTATTGCATCTCTCTGACCATTCTTCATACACAAATAATTGTTTCTCAGTCTATACCTTGTCTTTTATTCTTTTTAGTGGTGTCTTTTAAAAATAAAAACTTCAATTTTTGATTAGGTCATTTATCATGCTTTTCTTTTATGGTTAGTGCTTTTCCATGTCTTGTTTAGAATCTTTGCTTAACCCAAGTTTAGCTTTTATTTTAAGGTCTATGATCATGTTCAGATCCATTTCAAATTAAATTTTTTGTATGGTGTGTAAGGGGGTAAAGTTGTTTACCTAGTTGTTCCAGACCATTTGTGGAAAAGATTATCCTTTTCCGATTGAATTACCTTGGTATATTTCTTGTAAGTCAATTAGTTTTATATGTATGTATAGGTCTATTAGTAGACTGTATTTGTCAGTCCTTTAACCAATATCACATTGTCTTAATTACTGAAATGAGAGAGTAAATCTTGAAATTAGGTAGTGTTAACTCCCCCAACTATCTTTGTCTTTCTCAATCTTTTCTCAAAATGTTTTGGACTTTCTAGATGCTTTACATTTTCCTATACATTTTAGAATTGCCTTGATAATTTCTACAAACAAGTCTCTTGGAAATTTCAATTGGAATTGTATTAAATAGGTCAATTTGGGAATAACTGACCCGTTAGCAATATAGAGTCTTCTAATTCAGAAGTACTGCATAGTTCTCATTTATTTAAGCCTTTAATTCTTCCAAGAAATATATAGTATTCAGTGTAGAGGTCTTCTAACTTTTTTTGTTAGATTTATTTGATGATATTATAAATGGAATTTACAAGTATTTCTCTAGGGGTCAGCAAATTTTCTTTTTAAATAGAGGCCAACGAACTTAGGTGTAGATTGTGTTTACCATGTCCTTCAACAAAGAAATTAAAGTCATATTTGATCTCCCATCTATCAATAAAAGTTGACTGAGTATCTACAACATGCAAAGGTCCAGGAATGCAAAGTCGATCACTTGTATGTGATTGGTATATCCTCTAGGGATTTTGGACATTATATCAGTGCTTACCAGAAATGCCCACTTCTTCCAGCAAGTTTTTAATTCAGTGGTTTTCAACTCTGTTTATACAATGGAAAGAGACTTGGGAGATTTTAAGAAAATACAGATACTCAGACTGCACCCATAGCTAACAATAAGCAGAAATTCAAAACTTCCCCCTAAAGAAGTCATTCCAAAGTAATATTGTCAACAAATTCATTCTGGCAATGATGGTGTTGTTTTTCTTTCTTAAAAAAAAAAGGATGTCTTATCCAGGCCCCTTTTTACTGTATTACTTTCACCTTTGCACACCTACAATTTTATACATAGCATGCATTATACACAACCTTAAAGAATGGGTGGATAATTGCTTATGAACAAAAACAAAAGGGAATGCGCTAAAACAGCCTTCCAAGCACTCTCCTGGGAAAGCGTTCATTGGATTGAGGGCATTTCAAGGAGGTGAGCTAGGGGACAATGAAAGTTCTTAGCAGGACTGGCTTTCTAATTTTGGGGCCAATACAAAATGAAAATGTGGGTGCTTTGTTCAAAAAGTATGAAGAATTTGAGCATTTATCTAAGTATGGGTCCCTGTGTGACAATATAGGTTACTTGTCCATGAAGCCAGCCCTAGTTCCAAGGACCAGAGTTCTCACTTTACATTCCGCATTTCCACACAAGTTCTGGTAATCAGGCAGGCAGTAGAGCAGCTGATTGCATTTTCATTCCAATGGTCATGTTAAAACAAACAAACAAACAAACAAATCTTTAGTTCTTAATTTTTTAATTTGTTCCCTCTTTTGACTCTTAGAGAAATCATTTGAAATGAAATCATCATATCTGCTTGTTCTTGTTTTAGATAAGCATACATATTTTTAATGTTGCAAGTTTTCTTTTCTTTATTGGACAAGTCCCATAAAGCTTCAAAATCTGAAATGAGGACTTGAAATTCAGCTCCATTTTTACCTGAGAGCTGGTCATTAAATGCTGTTTCTGCAGCTTTCAGCTTTTGTCTTAAATAGAAGCAACATTTACTGTGTACCCACTAAAAGTATTATATTGATTCTCTCTTAACGACAAAACTATGAGGGAAATTTGTCCTCTACATGTCAAATGACAAACCTAAGTCTCAGAGAGGTTAAAACTTGTCCAAGTAGGGTATACAGAGAACTAATGAAGATCATGGACTCAAAATCAGGCAGATCTAGGTTCACACCTCATGTTTTACTTATATACATAAAACTTGGGAAAACTACCAAACTCCTGTGAATTACATTTTCTGTAATTGTGCAATGGAAGGAATAATATCAACCTCATAAGACTGCCATGTGGATTGAGATAAATTCCCAGTTAAAGATAAACACTCAGTAGACAGTGGCAATTGTCCTTAAAGTCACATATAGTGAGTAGTAATGTTCGGATTTCTCTTCTCCTTCTCTGAAGGTAATATTAGTAAATTTCCACTTGCTCATTTTAGATAATCCCTGGATTAAAAAAAGTAATACACATCAATTACCTTAGCTGAACTTGAGACTGGAAAAATAAATTATTACATGTAAATATTGGAGAAGATACAAAATATAGTGCCAACTAGCTTTTTTAAAATACCATACTGAATTGTTAAAAGCTTTGGCTTTCTTCCCTATTCTTGATTATTAGGCTTAAAATACCAAGAGTATCTTTAACTCATAGAAGAGTATGCAAAGTTGTCTTATAGATGCACTTAAGTAAGTTTACAGCTCATTTAAGTCAATAGTTGACTTTACAATATTTTCTATTCACCCTTGACACAATGGTGGACAGCTGGCATATGTTACCTCCTAATATAATTTTCCTCTTCATGTATTTCCTCTTCCCAGGGGGGAGTGAGATCAGAGCCTCAGTTCTATTTTATTCCTTCTGATATAACTCTGTGCTTGGCAAAGTGCCCTATATACAGCAGGTAGAAAGATATGGTGGTTGATTATAATGGGCAAGGCAGAAATGATTTGGAACAGAATATTTAAAAAACTCTGTGACTCTGCACTGCAAATCTGTAGAGAGAAAAGGCAGACATGTTATCTTTAAAAAACAAACCTCATTAAGGGGGGAAGAGTTTTAAGGAACATCTATAAAGGACACATGGACAAAATGAAGGAGGTGGAATCAGGGGAAGGAGGTAGGGATGGTTGGGGTGGGCGATGTGGTGGGGGGTAAATGCAGACAACTGTACTTGAACAACAATAAAAATATATAAATTAAATTAAATGTAAAAAAACCCCCTGCTCATTGTAAACATTTTGCATAATACAGAAAAGGAGAAAATTTTAAAAGAAAAAAAACAAGTTTTTACCCTCAAAGCCAATCACATTCTGAAGGCCTTTCTTCAGATGGCTTATTTTATCAAGTCTCTGCATGTATCCTGTCCCTTCTTTCCTTCTTCCTTTGTCATTTACCTAGTGCCTTCATGCCACCTTTCATTCATTCCCCCATTTGCACATGCCTTATGCTGTAGCCCAATATTAAAACCTGACCCCATACACCAGACTTCTCATAATCTTCTCACTCTCTATAAAAGTTTTAAATGTCTTGTACTCCCTTTCCTAGGGCCTTAGCCCTGTACTTAAATTAATCTGATAATGTACCTGCTTACATTTATAAATATAGCCCACAGAGTGTATTATTTTCAGAAGGGAAATCAGAGAGTACAAATTTCAGATAGTTCAGTGAGAGATCCATTTAATGGAGGTAAGACAATCAAAAGCATTAAACAAATATTTACTGAGCACAATAGGAGGTAGCATCACAGTATGGAAAAAAAAGAAAAACAAATCTAGGGAATTTTAACAATACATTGACATCAATGGATAGATATTCCAGATAGAAAATAAACAAGTAAATGGCAGACTTAAATGACAATGAGATCACATGGATTTAATTGACATTTTTAGGTCATTTCACTTCAAAGCAGCAGAATACACATTCTTTTCAAGTGCATATGGAACATACTGCAGGACAGACTACCTGTTAGGTCACAAAACAAGTCTCAGTACAATTAAGAAGATGGAAATCATGTCAAGTATCTTCTCCCAGTAACATGGTCTGAAACTAGAAATCAATTACAAGAAGAGAACTGAAAAACATACCAACACATGGAAGCTAAATAACATGTTACTAAGCAATGAATGAGTTAACAAAGTGATCAAGAAAGAAATCAAAAGATACCTTGGGACAAATGAAAATGAAAAAACGAAAACATGAAATCAATGGAACACAGTGAGAGCAGTCTTAAGAGGAAAATTCATAGCAATACAGGCCTACCTCAAAGAACAAGAAAAACCTCACAAAAAAAATCTAACATTACATCTAAAGGAACTGGAAAAAGAACAACAAGCAATGTCAAAGTGAGCAGAAGAAAGGAAATAATAAAGATCAGAACAAGAGCTAAATGAAACAAAATCTAAAAAAGCAATACAAAAGTTCAGTGAAACGAAGTGCCGGTTCCTTGTGAAGATAAACAAGATTGATAAATCTTTAATTAGACTCATCAAAAATGAGAGAGAGAGAGAGGGGGGGGGCCCAAACAAATAAAGTAAGAAATGGAAGTGGAGAAGCGACAACTCACACCACAGGATTACAAAGGATTATAAGAAAATACCACAAACAAGTAAATGAAACAAGGTAAACAATCTGGAAGAAATGGATAAATTCCTAGAAACATTCAATCTTCTGAAACTAAATCAAGAAAAAACCAGAAAATCTAAGAGGACCAATTAAAACCAATGAAATTAAAGTAGTAATAGAAAACTCTCAGAAATCAAGTCATGGAATGGATGGCTTCAAGGTGAATTTTACCCAACATTTAAAGAAGAACTAACACCTATCCTTTTCGAACTATTCAAAAAATTTAAGAGGAGAGAAGACTCACATGCTCATTTGATGAAGCCAGCATTATCTTGATTCTAAAACCAGATAAAGACACTACAAAAAAAGAAAATTACAGACCAATATACCTGATGAACATAAATGCAAAAATCCTCAACAATATATTAGCAAATTTAACCCAGCAATATATTAAAAAGATAATACACCACGATCAAGTGGGATTTATTCCTAGAATGCAATTGATACAACATCCAAAATCAATTAATGTGATATACTACATAAACAAAATGAAAGATAAAAATCATATGATCATATCAATAGATGCAGAAAAAGCATTTGACAAAATCCAGCACCCATTTATGATAAAAATGCTCAAAAAAGTGAGAATAAAAGAAATAAATCTCAACATAATAAAGGCCATCCATGACAAATTCACAGCCAACATCATAATCAATTGGGAAAAATGAAAAGCATTTCCCTTAAGATTGCAAGAAGACAGAGATGTCTGTTTCAACCACTTTTATTTAACATAGTAATGGAAATTCTAGCCACAGCAATCAGACAAAATAAAATAAAAACAAAAGGCATTCAAAATGGGGAGGAAGAAGTAAAACTGTCATTATTTGCAGTTGACATAATACTATATATAAAGAATCCAAAAGATTCCACCAAAAAACTAACAGAACTGATAAGTGAATTCAGTAAAGCAGCAGGATACAAAATAAATATTCAGAACTCAGTTGTATTTTTATACACCAGTATTGAACTATCAGAAAATAATACCTAGAAGTAAATTTAACCAAGGAGGTAAAAGACATGTACTTGGAAAACCACAGGACATTGAAGAAAGAAATTGAGGAAGATACAAATAAGTGGAAGCATATACCATGTTCATGGATAGCAAGAATTAAAATCATTAAAATTTCCATACTGCCGAAAACAATGAATACGAGTATATTGAAATACCAAGGATATTTTTCATAGAACTAGAACAAATAATCCCAAATAATCCAAAAATTTATGTAGAACCATAAACGACCCCAAATAGATTTTGACAAAGAAGAACAGAGGTGGATGTATTATGCTACTTCATATCAAACTATACTACAAGGCCATAGTAATCAACACAGCATGGTACTGGCATAAAAATAGACACATAGATCAATGGAAGAGAATAGAGAGCCCAGAAATAAACCCATATCTATATGATCAATTAATACATCACAAAAGAGATAAGATATATAATGGCATAAAGACAGTCTATTCAATAAATGGTGTTGGGAAAATGAACAACAAATGCAAAGAAAATGAAACTAGATCACCATTTCCTCCATTTACAAGAAAAAATTCAAAATGCATTAAAATCTTAAGTGTAAGACTCAAAGCTATATAACTCTTAGAAAAAAACTTAGGCAATAAAATCTCTGACATTTTTTAGCAATATTTTATTCTAATATAGCTCCTTGAGTAAGGAAGAGACGAGAAAACAAAAAAACAAGTGGGACTACATCAAACTAAAAAGTTTTAGCACAGCAAAGGAAACTGTCAACAATGTGAAAAGACAACCTACTAAATGGGAGAACATATTTATTACTGATACTACTGATAAGGGGTTAATATCCAAATTGCAAAAAGAGCTCTTACAACTCAAAAAATCAAATGATCCAGTTAAAAATGGGCAAAGGACCTGAATAGATATGTCTCTAAAGAGGACATGTGGATGGTCAATAGACATATAAAAAGATGCTCAAAGTCACTAATCATTGGAGAAATGCAAATTAAAACCACAGTGAACTAACACCTCACCCATGTCAGGATGGCTATTATTAACAAATTAACAAACAGTGTTGGGATCCCTTGTGCACTGTTTGTGGGAATGCAGATCAGTGTAGCCACTGTGGAAAACAGTTGAGGGGTCCTTAAAAAGTTAACAGTGGAATTACCACATGACCTAGAAATTCCAGTTCTAGGTATTTATCTGAAGAAATCCTAAAGACTAATTTAAAAAGAAATATGCACTCCCATGTTTATTGCAGCACTATGTAGAATAGCCAAGATATGGAAGCAACCCAAGCATCCATCAATAGACAATTAAGAAGATATGGTACATGTATACAATGATATACTATTCAGCCATAAAAGAGAATAAAGTTTTATCCTTTACAACAGCATTGATGAACCTAGAGGGTATTACGCTAAGTGAAATAAGAGAAAGACAATTACCATACTATTTCACTTATATGTGGAGTCTAAAGAACAAAATAAATAAGCAAACAAAATAAAAACATACTCATAGATGTAGAAAACAGACTGATGGTTGTCAGAGGGAAAAAGGGTTGGCAGGCTGGGTAAGAAAGGTGAAGAGATTAAGGAGTACAAATTGGTAGTTACAAAATATTCATGGGGATGTAATTGTGCAGCACTGGGAATACAGTCAATGATACTGTGATAACTATGTATGGTGCCAGGTAGGTACCAGAAATATCAGGGGGACCACTTTGTAAAGTATATGATTGTCTAATTACTATTCTGTACACTTGAAACTAATACAAAATAATATTGAATGTTGACTGTAATTAAAGATAATTTTTTTTAAATCTAGATTTAAGTCCAATTACTCACTAGCAAGCAACCAACTTAAGATTGCTGAATCTCAGTGAAGTGGTAAGGCAGATTCACAAGCTTTTCACAAGGCTTTAATAAGCAGCAAGAGTAAAATACGTGGTCCATTAGAGCTCTTTTAAAGATTACTGCAAGTTGGTCCGAAGGTTGTGGGTTATTGTTAAGCTAATTAAAGATTATTGCAAAGTGATGTGAAATTTTTTAAAAAATTGATCAAACATGATTCATGTCCTCATGGAGGTTGCTATCTAGAAAAATAAATGAGACACACATAAAAATAACCATAATTCTGAATTTTTAAAACTCATTAAGATTCATGTATGTATACCCATTTTACAGTTGAGGAGACTGAGGCTCAGAAGAAGAGAAATGAGTTGACCAAAGTCACACAAGTAGGGAATTGCAAAGCCAGAATTTGAACCTTGTCTGTCCAAATACACAATGCACTAACACAACATAGGCATTTGCTTTTAAACCTATTTAAATGACTAAACCTTAATGCCAACAAACATCATCATGCTAAAGCAAAACCATGGGTCCTATTTTGAAATTTTGTCTAAAATTTATACCATGACAATATAAAAAGAAGGTGGGAATTGGGTCAGAAGATCTAGGGTCTCAAATTTAAATGTTTGACCCCCTATTATATTAAGACCACAGATAGAGTCACAGAGATACAACTGTGAAAATTTTAATCACATGGCTTAAAACAAGTCCCATTACTGGTTTGCAAGGTTGCTTACACAATCTCTACTGGTATTTTTAAAATAAATATTATAATTATTATGTTATTATATATTGTATTTTCTCAATGTTAAAAACATTAATTTAGGGACTTCAGGCCAAGATAGAGGCATAGGTGGACACACTGTGCCTCCTTGCACAACCAAGATAGGGACAACAATAATTTAGAAATAGAATAACAACCAGAACTGACAGAAAATTGAACTGTATGGAAGTCGGACAACCAAGGAGTTAAAATAGACACATTCATCCAGATTGGTTGGTGGGGCGGAGCTGGGCAGCTGAACACGGGCTGCACAGACAGCAGATAGTGAGGGAACTGGGCATGTAAGGCATCCGGGGCATGCAAGACTGCAGTGGGCAGACCCTGGGCATGCAAGTGGCAGCTGGCAGACCCAGGCCGAGAAGTGGCAACCAGCAGACCCAGCGAGGTGGTGAGTGTGAAGCAAGACACTGCACACAACCCAGGATCCCAGCACTGGGAAATAGAGCTTGGGGGCACTGATTATAAACACCTGTGGGGGTTGAGGCGCAGGGAGATACCCCTAGCCTCACAGGAGAGGTCCTTGGAAAGTCCCACAGGGTGCACAAGACCACCCACATGGGAATTGGCAGCAGAGGGGCCCAGTTTGCTCAGGGGAAGTGGCAGAGGGGACTGAGGTCTGATGGAGAGTCAATCAAGCACCATTGCTCCCTCTCGGACCCCACCCCCACATACAGCATCACAACCCAGCAACTGGGGTGCCCTGCCCTGGTGAACACCTAAGGCTCCGTCTCTCATACGTAACAGGTGCAACCAGACCAAAGGAAAAAAAAAAGATGGCTCAAACAGAAGAACAAATGAAAGCCACAAAACTAATACTTTTAAGTGACTGAGAGATAGCCAACCTATCACATGCACAGTTCAAAGCACTGGTGATCAGGATGTTCACAGAATTGGTTGATTTGGGTCGCAAATTAGATGAACAAATGCAGGCTACAATAAGCAAAATGAAGAAAAATGCACAGGGAACCAATAGTGATGGAATGAAAGCTGGGTCTCACATCAATGGAGTGGACCAGAAGGAAGAAAAAAAACATACAATCAGAAAAGAATGAAGAAATAAGAATTCAAAAAAAAATGAAGAAATGCTTAGGAACCTCTGTGACAACTTTAAACATTCCAACATCCAAATTTTAGGGGTACGAGGAAGAGCAACAAGTGGAAAAGTTATTTGAACAAATAATGAAGGAGAACTTCCCCAATATGGCAAAGCAAATAGACTTCCAGGAAGTCCAGGAAGCTCAGAGAGTCCCAAAGAAGTTGGACCCAAGAAGGAACACACCAAGGCACATCATAATTACATTAGCCAAGATAAAAATGAAGGAGAGAATCCTAGAAGCAGCAAGAGATAAGGAGACAGTAATCTACAAAGGAGTTCCCATCAGACTGTCAGCTGATTTCTCAAAAGAGACCTTATAGGCAAGAAGGGGCTGGAAAGAAGTATTCTAAGTCATGAAAGGTAAGGACCTACAACCCAGATTGCTCTATCCAGCAAAGCTTTCATTTAGAATGGAAGGGCAGATAAAGTGGCTCTCAGATAAGGTCAAGCTAAAGGAGTTCATCATCACCAAGCCCTTATTTTATGCAATGTTAAAGGGACTTATCTAAGAAAAAGAAGATAAAAAACATGTATAGTAAAATGACAGCAAACTCACAATTATTAACAACACACCTAAAACAAAAACAAAAATGAACTAAGCAAACAACTAGAACAGGAACAGAACCACAGAAATGGAGATCACATGGAGGGTTATCAACAGAGGGGTGGGAGGAGGAGAGGGGGGGAAAAAGGTATGGAAAATAAGTAGCATAGATGGTAGGTAGAAAATAGACAGGGGGAGGGCAAAAATAGTATGGGAAATGTAGAAGCTAAAGAACTTACGACACATGGACATGAACTAAAGGGGGGAATGTGGGTGTGAGAGGGTGTACAGGGTGGAGGGGAGTGAAGGGGGGAAATGGGACAACTGCAATAGCATAATCAATAAAATATATAAAAAACCATTAATTTATTCAACTTAAATATTTAAGACATAACACAATTTTTGTAACCTTATTTTGCCACTCTATTATTTTTATTCTGAAAGCCTCAAAAAGTGGAAAAGGCAACACTTCTCTTCACCAATTCTTTGATGTTGGAGGCCCAAGCAGGAAGGGAACCCCACCACCCACATAGGCGGGGCTTTACCCTTTATATGTCCCACATGCTTCCTCAACAATAACACTACACCCTAAGTCAGAGGGGCAAAGACTTCCAGGCCCAGGAAATTTCCACCAGCACATAGTTGCTACAGTTGCCAGGTGGCCAGGCAGCAGGTTGAATCACCAGGGCCTTTAAGTCTCTAGATGGCCCCAGAAAGGGGATCACATCACACAGGTCATCACACAGGCCAATAGCAGAAATGTCTTCTTACATCAGTGTGAAAACTCTGGATGCATTTTAATCATCAGGCAGGACTTCCATGTTTAATTCACCTGAAACTTCCTGCTTTAAAAAGATTGTAGGACTTCAGTTTCTGGTCTGGGATATAAGGGACTTGAAAATCAACTCATCCTAGCAACGGAAAAAGCTGAACAAAGAGAAAAGGATCAAGTTTTCTTAGATTCTGAGACATTAGGATACAGGTCAGACAGATGCTCCCAAAATTGGAGAGACAGACAGGCAGATAAAAGAATCACAGCTTACCAGAGCAGGAATTTCTGTGGGTACCAGTACGGGGGCAGGGAAACCAGAATCATAATCGATGAATTGCTGGAGGCTCAGTGTGGACTAGTCTGAGAGTCAAAAACTCCAGGGCTGCCACATCATGGAGAGGTGGGGAGGTGGGGAGGCAACACTCACATGTATGTAAGTTTTGTCTTCAGAAGCTCAACCAGGTTCTCAAAGTGAGTATCAGAGAAACAGCTCCTCTTGCTTCCTGCAGGGGTGGGGAAAAAGAACCAGTTTGAAATATGTCAGAGCATTCTCTTCTTCTTCACAAGGTCTGGCTCTCAGGAGAAATTTTAACCAGAACCTAACCTGTGGAGGTTTTATCAGAACCTGACTGATCTGGAAGAAGGGAAACACCCAACTCCATTTGGCTGTATGTAGCCTTTCAGATGGAGGAAGGGAATTACTGTATACAACCTCAGCCCCTTGTAGCCATTTTGCTCCAACTAAGAGGGGACTAAGAGGGGCTTGTGAATTTCACAGTCCAGAGGCTCAGACTCACTAAAAGACTGAAACCTAATCATAAGACTACAGAATCCTCTTCCAACCAGAGCTCATCACCGCACTACTAAAAGTGTCTACAGCATTTCCTTTTACCCAGTATATCATTTCCAGCTATCAAGAAAAAAATTATGAGGTGTACTAAAAGGCAGAAAACAAAGTTTGAAAAGACAGAGTAAACATTAGAACCATACTCAGATATGGCTGGAATGTTGGAATGAGCAGACTGGGAAATTTAAATGACTGTGGTCAATATGCCAAGGGCTATAATGCATAGAGTAAACAGCACTCCTCATGATTCAACATCAAATTCCCTCCCAGACTGACTCCATCCCCTTACACTAGTATGAACATTGTATGAAGGTCTTATTGTTCTATGTTTTTACCAACTCTTAGTATTGTCTGAATTTTTAATTTCTGACAAGCTGGTGGGTATGAAAACATATCTCTATATGGCTTCACATTGCAGTATGTTGTTTAGTTTCAGCATCCCTTCATACGTTTATGGGAACGGTTATATTTCTTCTGTGAAATCCTGATCATATGTTCACCCTTTTTACTACTAGGTTGTTAAATCTTCTTATTGACTTGTATACATTTTTTCTAGATATTAAAATTCTCTCAGTTAATTGCCCTTAATCTTGCCATTTCCACTAAATTACCCATGGCAGTCAATCAACAAAGTTAACTTTCTATAGAAACTTTCACCATACATGCCTACCTAATTGTTTCAAATTCTTTTGAGAATCAGTAAATAAAAATTTCAAAATACAGTTGAACAAAATTAATATAATTAAACATACTTTTTCTTTCATCCTCACCCTAAAGTTAGGGAAAGTGCCGGAAACAGGTGAATCTTTAAAGATTAAGAGCTTTCAGCGATACCTTAGGAGAGGAATTTTGCTCATTTACTGATCACCTTTACCTTTTTGGTCTGACAGCACAATTAAACACACGTATACTTTATGTTCATGAATACCCTTAATTCCCTCAATTACACCAGCTCTGAGTTACAGGCAGAAACACAAGGTGTTGGGGGAGGGCGGGGAGAATGTGGGGCCAGAGGCAGGGAACTTTATTGATGTTGCCTCTGTCTATAGGGTGTATCATATTTTAGGAGGAAAAAATGCATTCTGAACTGGTTTCAGTTACTTCCATTACAGAGCATATCCATGCTGAGAACAGCTTTCAAGGATTTATTTGCCAATTGACATAAATTAAAACCAGACCAAACTTCATTCCTTCTCTTGTTTTTTTTTTCCTATAGATTTTTTCCTTGCTTTTTCCCCATTCTCTCTACCCTACCCCAATCCCTTTCTTCTTAATGTCTTTAAAATTAATTTTGCTTTGCACACGTTTTCTGCTTTCCCAGGAAACAATCCCATTGCTCCAGTTCCCATTCTGCCCGAGGGGACATTTTCTCCTTTCCTTTACTCCTTCACTTTAATCCTCTCAATTATCTAGGCCCCTGTCTAGAATCCCTAATAAATATTTGGAAAGAGAGAGAGGATTCAGTCGTGATGAGCAGTTTTGACTTTTTTGCTGTTGTTGTTTGAAACTAGAAAACTTTACTGTAAGTCTAACATCTTCTTTTAAGGAAATGTCCTTTTTATCTGAAGGCAAGCATTCACATGTTTTTGGTCATTTTCACAACGACAGAGGTCTTAAAAATCATAAAAACATATGAGCCCTAAGGCTTATCCAGCTCTGGAGAGGCAGCCTGCAACAATGGAAAAAATAAAGAGGATTTCCCTAATAATACATGGGTTCAAACCCCAGCTCCGTATCTCCCAGGGGCAGGACTTCCCTCTGAGCCTCAGTTGACATCTCCATAAAATGTTTAATGTGCAGGTATGTTATAGAGATCTTCAACGGGATGATATAAGAAAAGACTTTACTCATTGTTCCAGTTAGAGTTCTAACTTAACATGAAAGACATTTACTAAGAGGGTGCCAGAAGCTAAAAGGTAGATGGAATGGTTAGGAAACACATATCCCCAGGGGCACTAGCCACATCAACCTTAAGGATGGAGAAGCAGCAACTACAGTAACACCAAGCAGCAGGCATGGGAATGAATAAACTGAAACCATTTTTAATGCTATGCATGTTGATATTTTTAAATTTTACACTGTTTTATTTTCTAACGCCGATTGACACTAAATTGATTTCACAATTCACCGATGAGTTGTGACGCATAGTCTTAAAAACATTGCCCAGCAACTGAATGTGGCCTGTGCACTTGGAGGAACCAGATCCAAGACCTGGCTCTGTCACTCAGGTGTGTGGGCTTCTGAACTGCTTAGAGACTCAGATTCTGTGAAATGTAGATCACAGCAAACCATTTCTTTCACCAACTCAAAATGATATATAAAAAGTATATAACATAATGCCAGGAATGTTGTGATGCTAGTGATTTTTAACATTAAATATTTAATAACTAGTTCAATGATGAGTAGAGTGGAAATTAAAAAATAAACAACATGAAATAGGAAGACAAAAAGAGTCAGCCCAAATATAGTAATGTAACATCATTCTTCAAATGAATATGAGCTTTTTACAAGACTCAGGTGACTATCATTCTACTGGGAAACTCTAGGACAAGAAAGTCAAAGCCAGAAGTTATATAAAGCTTTCTTTTTCCAGATTATCTGAATAGTTCTCTTTTGGACCTGCCATTACTAAGGACATCAACTGACCTGGGGTTTGGATTTTTCAATCAGGTTATAAGTCCCTTCACTGATGAGTCACCATCCTTACCATTTTCCCCATCCATATGGTTCAGTCCTGTTTTCGCTTCTTGTTCCTTATTCCCATTGCTGGTGTCATAATCCACACAGCTCCTCACACCAGAAACTTGGCCTCACTCCTCTCAACAAACCAAACTCCACCCATAACAACAAATCCTGCCAATTTTAACTTCAAAATATCCTTGGGACCCATCATTTTCTGTGTGTTCGCAGTGACATTGCCCTAGTCCAGGCCTCTCCTCAACCTTCCCTTGGACTATACTAGTCTCCTAAACAGTGTCCCTGCCTACCTCCCCAACTCCAAATTCACTTTCTGCTGTGCTCCCTAAGTGCTCTTTCTAAAATACAGACAAATTTTTATGTAACTGTTTGTGTCCCCTACTCTTGTCACCTGCCTGGGCTTATAAATGATCCATGTTTCCCCATAGCCTGCAGGATAATCTCCAAATTTGTTAGTGTTATTCGATGTTCCCCACAAATTAACCCTTGGCTGCTATTCACCCTCACCTCCTGCTATCCATGCGCCCTCAGACCATGGCCACAGCTTGTCATTCAATAGATGAATTATACTCTTAGGCCTCCATGCCCTTGTATGTGCTGTTCCCTCAGCCTAGAATTCTATTCTCCTTTTCTACATGGAAAAACGTCTGTTCATCATTCAAGTTTTAGCATGTCTATTAACTCAGCAAACATTTGTAGAGCACATAAATACTCAAAAATTCTTCTCAGCAATGGGGATACAAAGACGAAGAGAGAGGGAGAGTTCTCACCCTCACCTAGCTCTGTCTAATGGAGGAACTGTGAAGCTTGGACAGGATTAGTCATTCTTTTCCTTATGCTATCTAAATATTTTGCACATAACATTTAGGGAGGCCTTTATCACATTATAGCATAGCTCTATGCCTATGTCTTCCTCAGATAGTAAATGCCACAAAAAATAATATTTCTTAAATTCTGGAAATTCCAGAATCCACGCCAGGACCTGAAACTCCATAAATAATGTCTGCTATAGGAATAAATGTATAGACCATATAAAGTGTAATAGTGCAACCTGTGACTGATTTCAGTGGAACTCATATCACCAGGTCCAGGTGAGCCATTTGAGTCTTCAAGGTGAAAGAAGGGGTAGGAAAGGCAGGTGATTCATGTGTTTTAGAAATTATTATATATTATTGTTGCAGACCCCCGCTCATGGGGTCCACAGCGTTGTAGCTGAAACAAAAGAAATTCGTACAGACTACAGAATCCTGTGGAAGAAAAGGGCAAGCAGCTTCTCTCTCAAGGGGAGCAAAAGCCTCAGCCCTTGCTCCAATGAGCTTTTATTGTCTTACTGAGCACATTACAAGAAGGTCCTCATTAACTATGCACAGGCTCCCTTTAGGTAGTTACCTTTTACAGAAAACAAAGGAGAGGAAGCCAGCAATCACATCACAGAAGAGGGATATTTGCAAATGAAAAGGCACCAGTGGTTGAACCCATTACACTGGTCCTTGGAAGGTTTTAGAATGGTTTTTAGGAAGTTATTTTGTAGTAGATGTTTGCTACTGGGGGCTGGGCCCACCCCACGCAGAATGGTCTACTACATATTATATTTCACATATTTTTCCCTCTTTCTATTTGGTTCTTACGAGTGTGGAGGAACTTTTGGGAGGAGTTGACATCTTCAAATGTGACAAGATAAGAGACTCAGGCCTTGAGAGAAACATTAATCTAATATTTATTATTGAATCATGTGTCTTGAAAGACTGCTAAGATCTGTGTAAACAGAAACTATCTAAAATAACCACTACTGCTATCACTAAAAATAATGCTAATATCATCTCAGCAGGAGATTTTGATCCTAAACTACAGTGAGTATGATTAACTTGACAGTTGGGCTCCATTCCTCTAATGTGTTAAAACCAGATTAATCAGAATAACATTCAAGTGATAACCTAAATTTTCAAAGGCCTCTTTCCCCAGGATCTCAAAATGTATGAGTAGTGTCTCCTTTGAAAAAGGTTAAATTTTATATAGAATTCAGAGTCCAGAAATAAATTGACACATCTATAGTCAATTGATTTTCAACAAGGCTGCTAAGACCACACAATGGGAAAAGAGTATTCTCTTGAACAAATCATGCTGAAACAATTGGATATTCACACACAAAAGAATAAAGCTTAACCCTCACCTCACATCATATACAAATATTACCTCAAAATATACCAAAGGCATGAATGGACCAAAGTCCTTGAGAGAAAACATAAGGAAAAATATTTGTGACCTTGGACTTGGCAAAAGATTCTTAGTTATGACAAGAGCATCAGCAACAAAATCAAAAATATATAAAATAAATTTCATCAAAATTAAGAACATTTGTGCATCAAAGGACACTGTGAAGAAAGTGAAGACAATCCACAGAATGAAAAAATATTTGTGAATCATCTATCTTATAAGGGCCAAATATCTAAAATAGAAAGAATTTTTACAATTCGGCCACAAAAGACAAACAATGGGCAAATGATGTGAATAGACACTTCTTGTGCAAGAAATGAACATACAAATGGCTAAAAAAGCCCTGAAAGATGTCCGGTATCATTTGCCATTAGGAAAACACAAATCTTAACTACAATGAGATACCATTTCACAGCCACAAGGATGGCCATAATTTTTGTAAAAACCCCAAAAATTTAAAATAAAACAAGAGTTGTTAAAAATGATGAGGTGTTGGAATCCTCATACACTTTTGTAGAAACTAGTAAAATGATGCACCTGCTGTGAAAAAACATTTGGTGGTTCCTGAATAGTGTATTAGGGTTTTCTATAAGAAAAACAGAACAAATAGACTATATGTATGAATAACTTTATTATAAGCACTTGGTTCACACAGTTATGGAGGCTGAGAAGTCCCACAGTCTGCTGCTATCTGCAAGCAGGAGACCCAGGAAATCTTGTGGTGAAATTCCATCCAAGTGCAAAAGCCTGAGAACCAGGAGCCAATGATGTAGATTCCAGTACAGCTGGGAAGACCAAAGAACCAGAAGCACAGAAAGCAAGAGAAGATCAATGTTCCATCTCAGCAGTCAGGCAGGAAGAGTCCAATTCTTCTTTTCTCCACCTTTTTGTTCTGTATGAGCCCTCAGTGGATTGAATGATGCCCATGCACATTGAGGCAGGCAAACACTTTATTGAGTCCACTGATTCAAGTACCGATTGCATCCAGAAACACCTCACAGACACACTCAGAAATAATATTTGGGCAAATATCTGGGCACCCTAAGATCCAATCAAATTGGCAAACAAAATTAACTACCACGGAAAGTTAAATGTAGAATTACAATATGACTGAGCAATTATATTCCCAGTTTTTAACAACAACAAAAAAATTGAAAACAGTTGTTCAAACAAAAATTTGTACAAGAATATTAATACAGCACTATTCACAATAGCCAAAAGGTAACTAACAACCCAACTGTCTACCAGCTAATGAGTGGAGAATCAAAATGTTATTATCTACACAATTGATTATTATTTATTAATAAAAAAGAATGAAGCATCAATATATACTACAACATGGATGAACCTTGAAAACATTATGCTAAATGAAAGAAGGTAGTCACAAAAGTTGGCATGTTGTATGATTCCATTTATATGAAATATACAGAATAGGCAAATCCAGAGACACAGAGTGGATTAGTGATTGCTATGGGCTGGCAGTGGACAGGGGATTACAGCCACTGCTTCATGGGTATGGGCACACAGTTTCCTTGGTGATGCTGAAGAATATTCTGAAACTAGATAGAGGTGATAGATTGTGAATGTGATAAATGTCACCAATGAAAAATTTCATGTTATGTATATTTTAGCACAATTTAGAAAAAGTTAAGATTTCCTAACACTGGTTTTGGGGCCTGCATTTCCCAGCCTCTTCAACCTGTAGCTGCTGAAAAGAGTTCCTTCAATTCTAAAACTTAGTCCTCAGCCATAGTCCCTTGCCATCTTTATGCCAACCCAATTATCCTGTGTATAATTCTAAGAGTAGTTAATAATTGTGTGCCAGGAATATTTTATCGATTTCTTAAATACTTACAAACTCCTGCTATGCGGCAACCTTTCTATTAGACACTGGAGATAGCATAATGAACAAGACAAATGGGAAATCTCCTCTCAAAGAACTTAAATCACTGAAGAGACAGACAGAAAATAAATAAATGAAACAAAATTTCAAAAGTGCCCAGTGTTATGAGGAAAATAAACCAGAGTAACATGATGGAGAATGTAGGAAGAGGGGGGCATCTAAATGAGCTGAGATCCTGAATCAGGAAGGAGCTGCTGGAAGAGACTTCCGGGGAGAGGGAACAGCAGGAAAGGCTTTAGCTTATTCAGAAATGGCCAAAGTGGCCGAAGCACAGTAATCGGGAAATGTAGGTGTAAATCAGGTCCTTTAAGGTCTGTAGATTTATTGGAGGTCATGGGAGGGGTGTAGGCAGAAGAAACCATGATCCTATCGGTGCTTTACAAAGACCACCACTCTGGCTGCTGTGTGGGGCATGCTTTGTGGAACACAGGGTACAAGCAGGGAGATCAGTTAGGAAGCGGTTCTGTTGGATTCCACACGAGAGGCAATGGTGGCTCAGAGCCCTGTAGGAGCAGCAACAGTGGAAAGTCACCTGTGGCTCTTTGCCCTGTCCCCTGCATACCATTTTTGGGCATGTCTGCTGTTTGGACAGCATGTATTCTACCCTAAACCCAGCCTCAGTACCCTGTTCCAGAAAGACTTTCCTGCCAGCACTGTGCCAAGACTGATCCTGTCCTGATGTCCTTGCAGGGACAGAGGGGCAGAGGTCTGAAAGCATCCATGAACAACAACAACAAAAAATGCAAGAAAGAACAATAGCCTGAGATTTCTATTATTTTCCAGAATATAGGCTCTGTTACCAGTACACTGGTCTAGATACTTCCTGTTTATAAAAGGAGATCCTGCAGTGCCAGGCAAGGCTCGCTTTAAAAGGAGTCAAAACATGCCCCTGAGCACATAGTGGGAGCAGAGGCTCTTGGCTCTGTCATTATTCCCTGTAAGGTGATCCCCCAAAGGCCACAATCTACCTCTGAGAGCAGTTTATTTATTCCATTATCAGTGGTCAACCCCAGGCTGGGTGCTCAGCTACTGGGTCCTCTCTATTTTCCCCTCTGCTCATCCTTCAGGACTAACTTGGGAACAGAACCAGAGGCAGAGAGAGAGGACAAGGAATCCAAAGCAGACAAAGAATTTGAATAGAGAAAAAATGACACCTGTCAAGATATGCCTTGAAGAACAAAAGTCCTTCATGCTTCAACTTCCTTAAGAAAGGCCTGAGGTTTTAAAGCAAGATGCCTCACACAGTTCCCTGTCTAAAGAAAAATATAATTTGGTTTAAGAAACCAAAAGCCTAAAGAGCAAGACTCGGAAAATTTCATGTGATGAGAGAAAGCTGGGAGCTACTGGAGGCTTTTGATTATTCTTATTTCAATGGGAATAGCACCATGGAAAGGGGAGAGGCTGAAAACTGGAGAGCTACAATAGACTATTGCAAAAGTTCAGACGTGTGGCAGTTAGAGCCTAGACAAGAGTTCCTCTAAATTTTTTAAATTTATAAGTAGATCTCTAGACAGCATGTGTGTGGGCTCTTGTGTAACAGAAGCAGTAATTGAAGTGGACTGAATATACAGGTTTAGTGTCGTAATAGAATTTACCACCAGGTTAATCTGACATACATAGCTAATGGAATACATAATCATGACTGTGCTTTGGGGGTAATTAGGCATAAATGGTAAATAGTTTATATAATTAAGTGTAATTGGAGTTACTTTTACATAACTGAACACATTTTAGCTTTTCTTTTCTCACTTTAAGTTTTCCTGTATGCATACTGCTATGAGTCTGGATGAATTTCCCAATATTAACACTGAATTATCACCGTCCTAAGGAAGACCCAAACCAATTAATGTGTGAATGTTTACAGCCTCTCCCTTCTGCCTGCTCCTGATTATTTAGATCTCCCTGGTACTCCAAGTGGGGGACTCTTTCTTGGAAAGAACAGTTTTGGGGACTCTACCATACAGAAGAAGAAATGGAAAAGAAAAAGTGATACACAGACTAGGGCTGAGAGTTAGTTTGTGGAGGGAATTGCAGATGTGTTGTGTGAGGGAGTTAGAGAATAGACAAAAGAGGGCTTCCTTTAGGAATGTTACTGTGATCTATTGCATCAGGAAATGCAAGTAAAACCCTCATTACTTTGAAATTTCTTTTGATTGCTGGATATTATTAGACAATTTTTACCATGATATAGTTCTGAGACTGGATCACATAGGTCATGAGATTGTCTTTCAATCACTGCCATTATCCAACACTGACATAAATATCTTTCAAAAGTCTCAAATCTCAGTCCGTAATGGTTTGAATTCCATTTTCTGTAATCCCCATGCTGTATGTCAGACCTGAGGGCCCTTGTGAACCACCCAGTTCTACCCAGCCAGTCTCTGTCGATGGAAGGTTTTCTTTCTTGCGTCTGTGCAAAGCTCTGAGCACATGAACGACTGTCTGCGGATATTAGGTTCATTACAATTGCTAAAATCATAACTATTAAAACTTAGGTTTTCTCATGTATTTACATTCAATTTATAAGATGTGTTTGCTATTTATAAAACTAGCAGGTCTATCTCAAGAGAAAAAAATATAAATTGTACTTTTACTTTGTATTATGTAAAATTATAAATTTAATAGATTAAATCCCACTAAAGAGTACAACTGATTTACAAATTAAATGAAATATCTTAACGCTTTGTGATGGTTTTTGATGTGTCAGCTGGGCTAGGCTACCGTCCTCCAGTTAATTAACCAAACGTTAATCTAGGTGCCCCTGTGAGGTGACTTCGCAGATGGAACCAGCACCGTGACTCAGCTAACTTTAAGGGAGAGTATTCTGAGTGAGCGTGACTTAATCAGTTGGAAGTTCTAAAAAGCAGAGCTGAGGCTTTCAGAGAAGAAAAAAATGAAATTCCTCCTGTGGACAAAGGTTTGGTCCATATTTTTTGAGTTTCAGCCTCCTCATGACATGCCCTCCAACAACTTGCCTTATAGACTTCAGAGTTGCCTAGCCAACCCCCACAATTCTATAAGCCAGTTTGCCTGTGATAAACCATAAACCATGCACATGCATATACAAGCACACAAACGCATCTCCTACTGGATCTGCCTCTCAGATTGAACTCTGTCCGATGCACATTTCAAATTTGGTATAGCTGATTCTCTCACAGACTTGACCACCTGACAGGGTAGACTTCCAAGCCCTGCAAGATAAACTCTACTTCTGTAAATTTTCTAAAATAAATTTTAAGTATTAAAAAATTCATTTTCTTAAATATGCAACACTGTTTAGAAAACCAATTCCATTGGTTTTCATACCATTTTTCAAGTTAAGAAGCTACAAATCTAGTAATAATTAAAACCACAAAACAAATATGCCAGTTACTCTAAGTTATCAAAGTTTCTAACTTTAAATGCCTACAATAACAAATACAATATATTATGATAACTATTTAATTTCTCCCAAAGTATACAATATAACTATAGATTTAATTTACTTCATTATGTCTATATTTATGTCTATACATTGCCAAAGTTAAAACGTCACTTCCCACCACTTTAAAGATCATACAAGTAAAACTGAACTTGAATCAGGAAAATTTATAACTTAGTTAAATGGTACAGACAACTGAGCAGTAACCTAAGCCAAGCTGAAATATATTTAAGAGATGTAATTTCACAAATGGGTCAGAGAGAGTTTTAAAGACAAATACTTATGAGGGGTATCTGAATGAGAATTTCAGTTTAACCTAAAAAGGTAAATTCTATTTGAATCTTCCCTGTGTTGGCAGGAGAAAACTGCCAAAAAGCTGGAGGTGTCTGAAGTGGAAAGAAGAGGATATCAGTAACAGAAAACAGGAGTAGGAAACAGAGGCCAGACCTTGGGGAATGGGTCCAATGATGGACAAATATTTGTCATAGCTTTCATGACAACTATGGTAACAAGAGTTAGCTGTGGGAGTGGAGAATAAGAAGGATATTCAAGAAAGCTTTCTGTCGGAAAACTGGCGAAGCTTGGTGTAGCCACAGGAAAATTTTAATATAATTTGAGAAGAAATGCTTCAGGTCAATAAATTGATTCTACACTACCTTTAACTTCTCTTTCAAAGAACTATATAGGGTGAAGGATTTTTTTTTTAAGCAAAACTTCTCAAGGAGAATTTCCCTTTTTTAAAAAAAGAAGAAAGAATGGAAAACAGCAGAAAAACAACTATACTTCCAAGGGTAAGGAAAGGAGGAAGAGGGGTACAGGCTGACAGAGGCGAGGGGAACAGCAGCTGAACACCCCACAGCTCCTCCTGGAGAGGTGAAGGCACTGGAACTCCAAGAAAGGGAACCAGTTGCAACCTCGGCTTAAAAGTTCCAGAAAAATTTTGCATTGGTTTTGAAAATAGGGATTTAGAGATTGGTAGAGATGGGGGCAGCCTAGATTTAAGAAAATCAGAAGAGAAAGAAAATTTTCAAAAATGTTATTAGACCCCATTTAATTTCCTTTGGACATTTCAAATAAAGCCCTGAACTACATCCTAATGACTTTTGCTTGTTGGACTGTGTGTCCAACTGCACCCACATACTGAGTCTGGGTCTGTAGGCAGCCTGGGATTAATTCAAATCACATATTTTGGAAAGTGATTCACTCAATTCTTAGATACAGAAATAAAGTAGAATACTTCTTGTTGCTTGCAAAAGTAGATATCAGCTACTTTTCCAACAGAGCCAATCTGTTTTACCAAGGATCATCATCTCTTCCTTTTTATTCAGGGACAAGAAACTTATCTGCCTTTTGTGGGCTTATGTACTTCTCAGGCACCACATTATGTGGGTTTCAAAGACAATTTAAAATGCTGGTGGCAGTGTCCACTTATTCAATGATTTATTCAGCAGAATTCTGTTAAGATGCTACCACATGATCAGCATTGGGCTAGATTTTGAGATTAAGGAGTTAGGATACAAAGTCTTCCTTTGAAAAATTTGCAGCCTGGTGGGCAAGATTATGAATTGATTCTTCCACTCCTTATGAAAATTAATTTAGCAACAACCATTAAAAAATAGACAAATTTCACTCAGCCCAATAAATCCATTCTTAGAAATTTGATGAAATAAACTAATTTTTATTTTTAATTTAATTTTTAATCAATTTCACTTTAAAGTTTATTTATTTTTTAATTTAATCTTTATCATTTTTCCCATTACCATTTAGTCCCATTATACCCACCACCCCCAGCAATCACCACACTGTTGTCCATGTCCATGAGTCCTTTATCCCTTTTGCTCAATCCCTCTACCCACTAACCACCCCACTAGCTGTCATCTGCTCTCCATCTATGAGTCTGTCTCTGTTTTGCTTGTTAGTTCAGTATTTTCATTAGTTCTACATATGAAGGAAATCATATGGTATTTGTCTTTCTATGACTAGCTTATTTCACTTAGCATGATGTTGTCCAGGTCCATCAGTGCTGTTGAAAAGGGTAAAATTTTCTTCTTTTTTACAGCTGAGTAGAATGACATTCTGTAAATGTCCCATAGTTGTTTTATCCACTCATCTATTGATGGATATTTGGTTTGCTTCCATGTCTTGGTGATTGCAATTAACTCTGTAAAGAACATAAGGATGCCTATGTTCTTTTGAATTAGTGTTTTTGGTTCTTTTGGATGTATTCCAAGGAGTGGGATGGCTATGTCGAAAGGAAGATCTGTTTCAATTTTTTCAGGTATCTCCATACCGCTTTCCACAGTGGCTACACCAGTCTGTGTTCCCACCAACAGTGCACAAGGGTACCCCTTGCTCCACATTCTTGTCAGTACTTGTTGTCTGTTGATTTATTGATGATAGACATTCTGATGGGTATGAGATGGTATCTCATTGTGGTTTGAATTTGCATCTCTCTAATGATTAATGATGTTAAGTATCTTTTCATGTGTCTATTGGCCATCTGTATGTCCTCTCTGGAGAAGTGTCTACTCAGGTCCTTTGCCCATCTTTTAACTGGGTTGTTTGTTTTTTTAGTGTTGAGTTTTGTAAGTTCTTTATTAATTTTGGTTATTAACCTCCTATCAGAGGTATCAGTGAATATGTTCTCCCATTCTGTGAGTTGTCTTTTAATTTTGTTGATATTTTCCTTTGCTGTGCAAAAACTTTATAGTTTGATGTAGTCCCATTTGTTTATTTTTTGTTTCCTTTTTCTGTTAACAGAAAGGGAACTTAAGAAAACAATCTCATTCACAATTGCTTTAAAAAGAATAAAATACCTAGGAATAAACCTAACTGAGTATGTAAAAGACTTGGAAAATTATAAACACTGAAGAAATTGAAAAAGATACAAATTAGTGGAAGCACATACCATATCCATGGATAGGAAGAATTAACATTATTAAATGTCCATACTACCCAAGGCAATCTATAGAGTCAATGCAATTTCTATCAAGATTCCAATTATGTGTTTGCGAGAACTAGATCAAATATTTCAAAAATTTATATGGAACCACAAAAGGCCTCACATAGCAACAATGATCCTGAGAAAGAAGGACAAAGTTGGAGGAATCACACTACCTAATATCAAGCTGTACCACAAGGCTATTGTAATCAAAGCAGCTTGGTAATGGCACAAAAACAGACCCAAAAACAATGGAAATGAATAGACAGACCAGAAATAAACCCAGAACATTATAGTCAATTAATATTTGACAGATGTAGTGAGCACATAAAAATGGGCTAAAGATAGTTTATTCAATAAGTAGAGTTGGGAAAATTGGACAGATATGTGAAGAAAAATGAAACCAGTCCACCTTCTTACACCATACACAAGAAGAAATTCAAAATGGATCAAAGACTTAAATGCTAGTGCCAAAACCATAAAAATCCTAGAAGGAAACATAGGCAGCAAAGTCTTGGATATGCTCATAATTTAAAATTTTAATAGCCCAATGTGAGTTCAAATCCTATTTCTGCCACTTACTAGACTTCACTCAGCTTCCCCTGGACTGCATTATCTGCTGTAATAGGAAGATAATGGTTATAGCACAGGGGTCATTATTAACTGAGATAACATCAGTAGAGTTAACCACTGGGCCTGAAACATGGAAGAGGCTTAATGAATGGTTATGTCTCCCCTTAAGTGATAGCTATTAGAAGTGTTACAACTACACGGACATCTATAAATATGCAAAAAAAAAAAGCTGAAAAATATGTCCTCAAATTAAACAATTTTGCTAAGGTGATATGACAATTGATTGGCTTGTTTTATATTTAAACATTTTTAATTTCCTAGAACGTTTTTCTGTGAATGAAATTTTGAGCTCCAGAATCCAAATTAGGCCATATTCATATACTACATTGTGTTGGAGAATGTGATAGTTTTTGTTTTTACAAAGGCAAGGTACATTTTGAAATATCATAAGGAAAGAGCAACATTTCTTGGCTCCTGTGCATAACTGGGGCTGGGTATTCAGTACCACTCCATTAGCCATTCACTTATTAGCAGCTCAATAAACATTTATTGCAGATTTACTAAGGGTCAGACACTGGCCTGGGAACTGGGCACTCAGAATGAAATGATGAGATTCTTGTCCACAGGGTATTTCTGGTATTTACAGACAGAGAAGTCTATTATTACAGAACAAGTAAATCCTACCATTGCGTTAAGCCTGGTGTTCCCATTCGGGCCCAGAGGAGAGGCATCTAAACCAAAACTGGTTGGTTAGAGAAGGCTTCCTGAAGGAAGAAGTACCTAAACTTAGTTTGGAAGGATGATGAAAGTAGCTGGATAAAAAAGCAGAGGAGTCATGCTAAGAAGAAAGAAAACTACATGCAAAGGCAAAGAAACAGTATGGGTGATCGTGGACAGCCAAAAACAATCATTCTGCACTTACCATTTACATTATGTCCTCTGGAACTGCTCTTTAGATGAATTTAAACCAGTGTTCTCACAAGAGAAGAAAGGACACCTTAACTCTGAAAGTACCCCAACATATTCACCTCTCTGCTCCTTAACTGTGGCCTCTCTCCAAAGAATACAGAACAATAGCAGTGATTCAGAAGATCAGGGAGACAGGGCATCACCTAAAACATTCATTTTCTTGTCCATCTTAGTCTGGCAGAAGAACTTCACTGGAGGAACCAACAGCACTGAACCTTTACCCAAAATGTGCCTGCCCACCTTTTCTCTTAGAGCCTTTTCACCTCCTATCGCAGACTTTCCAGTTGCATTAAAGGGAAGAAGTGGCGATGGGCAATTTGAGTATGATTGGTGAAAAGGGTGTGTTTTATGATACTTGAAATAATGCTCTCTGATACATAGATATTATAGTAAATGGAATTGCATCATGCAAGGTTTATTTCTGAGCCTTACTTAGATATAAGGCACATAATGAGTATTATCAAAACTACTCTTGAGCATTCCGTAGGCCACCCACGAAGAATAACATGAATGTTTTGTGTTGACAACCCTGTTCATATGGTATGTGTGTAAATGTATAACACACATTGTAATCAAAGTGTACAATAAATGGCACACATGCAAAATCAAATTTAAGGCATTTTCACATTATTTATTTAAAACAGAACTTGAATAGTTGAAAAAACTTAAACATGAGACGGGTTTTCACTTTATAAATTTGATTCAATATTTAATGCTAGACCAGGAGCTTAGGGTTTTCACAGGCCTAAGGGATTTACTCCAGAAGAGAGAGCACTGGACTTGGAATCAGAAGACCTGGGATCAAGTCCTGCTGCTGTCACTTACTGATAAAGAGGGCTAAAGGATTTATAAAACTCAGGTGACACCTTTGGCATCAAGCCTTTATATTCATCCAAAATGCCAGGCTAGTACTGGAAAAATACTCATGTCTATATTCATCATTCAGTGTGTTAGCACCTTTACCCAGCCTGGGAGTAGAAGGGCCCTGGGCCACTCAGCCAGGAACCCGTGACTTCCATCCCCTCTACACTGACCAAACATCAACCAGGGGCCTTTTTATTTCCCTGGGGTACCTCCACTCATTCTTGTATTCACTGTTCAGTAAATGCTGACCATTTTTAAATTGTAACAAGATTTTTAAATAGAGTTAAATAAGCTTCCCTATAGCTTCATACATAGAAAGAAAGATGGCCACAGGAATTAATAATATATACAATAAATTGACCACATATTTTTTTCCAGAAAACAAGTCTCCTTCAGGATTGACAATAATTAAGTTTCGAAATTAGGGGACAGAGTAAACAGCCAAATTTTTAGCCCATCTTCCAAAACTAGTACCAAGAAGAAGGAAAAAAAGAGGGAGACTGAGACAGACAGAGAAACTGATAATCCACATTGCCCCACTGGCTCCAGCCCTGAGGGTTCTGGGAAGTCACATGTGTGATCATGACCGTCTCAGGTCTAATCATCTGTGGAATCCCTCAAAACTTAGGAAAATCAGCTAACTTTTTTTTTTTATCTTAACTTCTACACACACTAATGGAGACAGCCCTTTTCATATGAATGGCTAAACTTCATTTTTCAAAGATGGTTAGTAAACTAAACTCCATTTGGGATTTCTAAGGTATCATGGGACTATTTTCCAAATAATTCAGGCTCAATAAAACTGCCAAGTGTGCTTTGTCTTTTTATTTTTTTTTAAATATGGGTAATTTAATCCATATGTTGCTCATTCATAAAAATCTGTACAATGAAGTTTGAGATTTTTAAAAGCCACTTCTTTTCCGAGGAGGTATTGGGGCTTACCTAATACTTTCTAGAAACTATTTTAAAATCAAATTTCAAAACAGGCAGCTCTCTTTCCCTAATGGAATCTGGATTCTGAAATTTTGGGGGTTGGAAAGCAGATTCCAAATGTTTTGCTTATTATTTTGTTTGTATACTATTTGTCCTGAGATCAGTTTCAGTGGCTACACTTTTGCAGTTTTGTGTGGAACTTAAAGTCTTTTTTTAGGGGAACAAGGACAACTTAAGAATGTGAACAATATGAATTGAATCCCATTGCACATTTTTTAGGAGCAAGCAAAGCCCTCTATCTCAGAAGTTAATGGAAAGATCCTAAATCTCCTTCCTGGTACAGGGACTATATTTTCCCAGGGAAATGAAATTTCATTTAGAAAATTACTTTTTCAGTGTTCTAATTATTCTGCTGCTCTGGAAGTTTAACTCACCCCATTCAGACATGAAGTGACATGTCTGTCTCAGCAAGAAGAATTCTGCCCAGTGGATGTAGCTCAAGTTCAAGTTCTAATCCCAGAGAAGTCATTTAACTCCCAGGTGAAGGCCTCACCAATGATGCTAATTCAGAGGCTCTGCCTTTTCCCCTTCTTTTTCAACTCTTGTCTTCAAAAAGATAAAATCTGCCTAAGAACAGCAAAGAAATGTATTGTCATCCCCTACTTCTCCCCTCCTGTGGTCACCCGCCACTCTTGCTGGTCCGAAACCAACCTCATAAATGAACTCACTTCTATACTGCTAATTGCTATGAAAGCTGAGGACTCAGAGACTACAAATATGTCTTTGTTTTTCTTGTCCTTTTAAAGCACAGCTAGTCTTTTAACTGTTTGGGGAATAAAAACTACTCTCCCAGTGGACAAGGCCTGAGAGAATTCCCTGTGACAGAGTGATCACATGCAGGCAGGGCCTCAGGAGGCAGACTGCCCATGCTAAATCCCAGCACCACCACGTGCTGGCTGTGCAACCTCAGGCGAGTCACATTGATTCCTCTGTGCCTACGTTTCTTCATCTATAAAATGAGGATGACAACAATATTACCTAAAAAGATTATTGTGAGCAATGAATGAAATTAAGGAGTCAGACGGGACCTGGCATACTGCCAAACATTCAAAAAACATTAGCTTTACCAGGATCTCTCCTCTCCAAATGGCTTCCCCCTCAGCTAGACGATACTTTTCAGAGAATTCCCAGACATTTGTTTCAAGAGTCAAGCACTCTATCTGCTGTTTCTTCCACAATATCTTTGGAACTTTTGCTAGATGACAGGATCTAGGATAAGCGCTGAGATATTGTTTTGCCCCCATTAAAACACAGACTCAAGACTCCCTTTCATCGAATGGTAACAAAGAAAACCAAATGCTCTCCCCTCCCTCTATCCAGCTCCTGTCTGAATCATCCTGCTGAGGCTGCAGAACCGAATTTGTCCCAAAGGGTTCTCACACATCAGAGAACCATTAAATTACAAAGCACTGATGCTCCTGGGAGAAACAGGCTGGAAAATATCAGCACTTTGCATTAACAGCATCCACCCAGCTGACCGGGCTCCTGACCCAAACAGGGAGCCCCTTTCGTATGAAAACAGCCCAGGCTGCTGAACTGGACGAAATGACGCGTTTCCATCCAGGTGCCCAGGGACTGGTGCGTGCTGCTCATTAGTAGTAAATGGTAGCTGTATGCATAAATCCCGACACAGTGAAAAGAGAATGCAACCCTAAGGAATCATAAATCACCTGCATTGATTCTAAAACTGGCTGAGATGTAGCTGGAGAGTTGTTTGTTCAGAATTTAATTTGATTCACCAGACATGGACAGGCCTTTATTCGGTGTTAAACTGCTACATTTCCAGCTCCTGAAGCTGACTCAGGTGTTCTTGACTTTTTGTCTCCCCCACTCCAGATTCGTAGGCAAATAGAGTGAAATACATTCCTTTCAAATTCTGCCTCTGCCCATGTTGAAAAAACACTCAAGTCTAGGGTGAAACATACTGATCAAATGACATGGTAGATTGTGATGCCTGCTCTGCAACTGTGAATTCACAGCTGGGCACAGCTGGATACAGCTGGGTGTGGGTTAGGTTTGGAATCTTCCAATGGTGACCTTTTCATTCCCTTGTAAAGCCCAAGGCATAGTGGAAAATACAGACCAGTGTATTTACAGCTATTGGGTACCAATGGGCAGGCAAAAAGAAAAATATGAGCCCTTATGTCCAGCACTCAGTTAACTAGCCATTTAAACCCCAACCTCAGAATTTCTCACCTTTTGCTCTGTACTCCCTTGTGTGTCTTTACAGGTTAGCTGCTCATTGTACCAAGCTTAGCCTGAGCCATCCCATGGTAATGCTCCACCTCCAGGGGCTTGGTGCTTGGCTGCTCTATCCACAGCCTTCCCTCTACCCTGTTCCTTTCCTAATTCTAAGGCCATTCCTTTCCTACCGCTTCACTCACTCCCTGCCTCAGCAGTCCATCGACATGCTTCTGGCTGCACTTGCCCTCTTGCCTTAGCTTGGGCTCTGAGGTCAGCTACAGCAAGGCAGCCTTACTCGTTCATCCCTCTAAAACGCTTCCATACCCAAGCCCTTTCACTCTAGCCATCTACAGATTGTATCCCACTTCTGAGGCTATTCCACAGGACTTGGAGAGAAGTCTTGAACTAACTACTGCCAATTACAGTGTGCTCATATATGCTATCCTTCCTGGCTCCTCTCCAAAGCCATCTTCTTCTAGATGTCCTTAGTGGTCAACCAGATATGACTTCTCCTGTCTCTGAGTCCCTCAGCTCTTCCCATGAACATTTTACCTCCTTATACCTTTCACTGTTTCCATTGTCTAAACAATCTGAGCTGCCTTGCAAGACTATTACTTTCTAAATGAAGGAATTATGTTCATCTCAAGCCTTTTTTTTTTTTTGCCATAGTATGGGTGCCTTTTTCAAAAGAGATTTTATTTATTTATTTTCAGAGAGAGGGGAAGGGAGGGAGAAAGAGAGAAACATCAATGTGTGAGGGAAACATCAAATGGTCGCCTCTCACACCAGCCCCAAACAGAGACCTGGCCTGCAGCCCACACATGTGCTCTGACTGAGAATCGAACAAGTGAACTTTAGCCTTGCAAGACAATGCTCAGCCAACTGAGCCATGCTGGAAGTCAGGGCCATAGTATGTGTTTTTGTTGAGTTAATTTGGAGTAAATAATCGAGTTGTCACTTGGCAATACTGGTCATTTTTAACCTTCACACATTAGACATTCATAAACAAATGCTTTTATACATTATACTTGCAACAAGTGTTTTCCAAACATCTCTCTGCCACTATGGCTAAATTATGAAGCTTAAATTAGTGAAAGAGAAGCTAAAACTGAAGAAAACCCCATCCAACAAGAAAGAGAAACAGTAGTCCTTCAGTGAAGAGAGGGGAATTCAAAGAGAATAAAATGAAGGAGATCAGGATATGAAGATACAGACTCCCCCAGGATTCCACTAGTTATGGCAGGGCTCAGTAAGAAACTAGAAATCTTAGACAAATTGGAGAGGAAGGCAGAGAAGAAGAAATCTTAACTTAACTAGGGTTATGCCAGACACTACAATATTCATGAGGAAGACATGAATCCATCACAGTAGTGGTGGCCTCACAGCATTGGGTAGAGAAAGAGACTAAATTAGTGCACTAGCCTCATCTGGTTTCCTAAGCATAGAAGCGATCTACATATACCCTCAAGCCTCTGAAAGTAGCCAAGTGGAAAGCTGGGGACACAATCTGGGAGTCCCCAGTGCAAAGGGTGAAGTAAACTAGAGCAGGGTCTTCCAAGTAAAATAGAAGTTGTGGAAAAAGGCAGAGAAGGGCAAAGAAAACTCAACAATAGGAGGTCCCTGGGCCCTGACCAAATTAAGAGAACAGCCATGAATCCATCAACTGCAGATACTAGCAGAAGGCCCAGTTTCCAGATATGCAAGAGACATCCTCACATGGTGTGCATACTCCTCTCCTAGGGGCATTCTACTCACCAAAGGGTCAGAAACTAGGGTGTCATTAATTGGGATGCTTAAGTGTGTCCTGCCCCAGAGAGGGCAGAGAGTTCTTGGAAAGGTTTAAATTAGCTGTACAAAATAAACTTTCTTTTGCACAACTGAATAACACTATACAGCCAGGAACACATACATCCATGTTTACATGCACTTATATGTACATAAATACACAAACACATATGCATACACATACATATGAATATGTACAGTTGTGGAAGAAGACAGATCAGTGTCCTCCATTTCTACTTGAGGAACAGAGCAAATCTCCGACGTGACCATATAAAGCCACGGGCAGAAAGATCATCATACTGGCCCTAGTGACGGGTTGGGCATGATGCTTGGATCTAAGTTTCTTATCCTCAGGGCCAGATGGTGGTTGCCCTCTGCTCTATCCCTGGCTGCTGACAAAAACCTTCTTAACTACTGGATTGCCCATGTTCAGAAAGTCAATATCTGCATAAGATTATAATTAGGGATTTAATGTTTTTTCAAATACTTAATCTTCCACTTAGTAGCTATGTAATCTTGAGCAAGTTTCCATGTCTGCAAATTGCAGATCATCATTTCTATGACACATAATTACAATAGTACACCCCTTACTGGAAGCTTCTCTTTCTGTGCTTTAGTTACCCACTGCCAACCATCATCTGAAAAAAAATAAATGGAAAATTCCAGAAATAAGCAATTCATAAGTTTTAAATTGTGTGCCATTCTGAGCAGCTGAGTGCCATTCATGTCCCAACTTTGCCCTGCAACCCCCAGGGATGCGCCTCATTCCTTTGTCCAGTGTATTCACACTGTGTATGCTCCTTGCCCATTAGTTGCTTAGTAGCTGTCGAAGTTATCAGATCGCCTGTCATGGTATCTCAGTGTTGTGGTCAAGCAGCCCCTATTTTAACTGTTAGTGGCCCCAGAGCACAAGAGCAGTGATGCTGGCAACTCAAATTCAAATATGCCAAACAGAAGCTATATAAGTGTTCTATTTTATTACTAGCTATTGTTGTTAATCTCTTACTGTGCCTAATTTATAAATTAAACTTTATTGAAGGTATACATGTATAAGAAAACACCATATATAGAGAGTTTGGTACCATCTGTGGTTTCAGACATTCACTAGGGGTCTTGGATTGTATCTCTAGGAGATAAGGGGGGCGGGCGACCGTATTGTTATAATTAATCATGAATACAGCATGTAATAGACCTAGCTTGGTATAAGAGGTAGATTGCATTATGAAATCAGCATTGCATTCCTTTCTTTCTTCCATCTCCTGCATGTCTTCACTGCTTCCACACCTATGGTCTTACTTGATTCCCTTCACCTTTTTCAAGGCCTTGATCCCACAATTCTCCTCCCTTCCTCGAGGTCCTCTCATGGTCCTCCCACTGTGGCTTTCCCTTGATTAATTTTCTGTCCTGAATAAAATTTTTTCTGCCCAGTCTTCCCTGTCCTGCATAAAATCCTCTCAAGCTACAATTACTTTGGGTAGGTCTCATGTCTTCACTTCTAAAATGATTGTTAAGAGTATTCTGCTTCCTGCTGACTCTATGTCACAGCCTACAATCTCCAGGTTAACTAATCTAGTTTATATCCTGACATTCTCCTTGAAAAAGCCTTTCTCTTGAGTCTCACCGATGATCTGGTAAATTGCCAGTGACCTACCTTTCCTAAAACATACTCAACTACTTGAATCATGACACTTCCCTTTCTAGAAATGTCAGTGCCTTTAGGGCGAACTTCTGGTTCTTCACTTTAGCATTCATTCTCCGTGGTCCCAGCTTATCTTTCTACGCTGAGTATTGGCACAAAGACAAAATTAAATAATCCCATGATGAAAAAAGGACAGAAACTTTTTTACTCTTCCCTTCTTAGAGATGCTTAATATACCAGTTTCCAGCAGAAGTAACAAACACCTGCTTGAGTGTGGTTGGTAGGGTAATAATATGGTTGTAATAATTTAGTTTTAATTTGAATATTTCACCTAAAATGGCATAAGGTGTTCTTGAGTGTGATATTGCTATATTACAGAATTACATGCTTATGATTTTGTAATAAAAGATTTTGTAATAAAAGGGGGCATTATTTATGCCAGACCCTTATATTGTGACTTAAAGGCTCTATGAGGAGTTCTACAAGAAAGAAAATATATTGAATAGATACTTGCCTATTGCTTAATAATGTCTATGAAATGCAGTCATACAAAAGTACTTGTAAGCTTCAGAACTCACCAAACCCTGTACTCAGAAAATAATTTTTCAGTACTCAGAGCTTGCTTGGGTCCAATCCCACTTGCAGAACTTGCATGAGTCACAAATACCACCCTACAAAAGAAAATGCTTCATCACCCATTGCTTGCTCTACACTCACAGTTTTGGTACTTATTATGAGTTCTGGAACAAATTAGCAATGAGTACTGAGTTACCACTGCACTTATTTTTATCACTTTTGACTTTTTACTACACAAAACTTATCTCAAATTGTGTTTAAGGTACTAGAAAATAGGTTTTGTGCTATACACAGGGTGGGGCAAAAGTAGGTTTACAATTGTTCATATAGAAAATAATATAATAATAAATAAATAGCAATAATACAAGAATAAATTCTGTATTCTGTGTACTCACAACTGTAAAGCTACTTTTGTCATATCCTGTATATTTTTGTATCCCTCCCAGAACATGATCTAGGACTTGGACATAGTATAAGACCAATATAATCTGGACTTCTAGGTTGCTTTTCATCACCTCGGCAAGGTAGTTCAGTTGGTTAAAGTGTCATTCTGATAGGCCAAGGTTGCAGGTTCAACCTCTGGTCAGGACACATACAAGATTAACAAGTAAAAGCATAATTGGGTGCAACAAAAAATTGATGTCTCTCTTTCTCCCCTTCTAAAATCAATTTTTTTAATTAATTAATTTATTTTTAGAGAGAGGGGAAAGGAGGGAGAAAGAGAGGGAGAGAAACGTCAATGTAAGAGAGAAACATTGATCAGTTGCCTCTCATATGCATACTACTGGAGATGAACCCACAAACTAGGCATGTACCCAGACTGGGAATTGAACCGGCAACACATTGCAGGACAATGGCCAATCAACTGAACCACACAGGTCAAGGTTAAAACAAATGTTTAGAACTGTGGTACATTTACACAGTGGAATACTATGTAGCAGAAAGGAGCTCCTACCCTTAGCAACAGCATGGATGGAACTGGAGACCATTATGTTAAATGAAATAAGCCAGGAGGTGAAAGATAAATACCATATGATCTCACCTTTAATTAGAATCTGGTCAGCAAAACAAACAAGCAAGCAAAATATAACTAGAGAATTGAAATAAAGAACAAACTGACAGTAACAAGAGGGGAGGTGGGAGAGAGATAACGTAGGAAAGAAGGGGAAGAGTCATCAAAGAACATGTATAAAGGACACATGGACAAAGCCAAAGAGGGGTAGAATTGAAGGTGGGAGGTGAAGTTGGGTGGAGTGGGGGAAAGCAGTGGTGGGAAAATGGAGAGAACTGTATTCAACAACAATGAAAATGATTAAATTTTTTTTTAAATAAAGGATATATTTTTTCTAGCTTTTATTTATTTTTCATTTAATCTTTATTATATTTTTCCATTGTCACTTAGTCCCCTAATAGCCCCCTACCCCAATGAATCACCACACTGTTGCCGATGTTCATGAGTCCTTCTTCCTTTTTTGTTTAATCTCTCCATCCCATCCTCTTCTCCAAAAGCTATCATCCTGCTCTCCAGCTGTGATCTCTCTGTGTTTTACTTATTAGTTCAATTTGTTCATTAGATTCCACATAGGAGTGAAATTGCATAGCATTTGTCTTTCTCTGACTGGCTTATTTCATTTAGCATATTCTTCAGGTCTATCCATACTGTCACAAAGGGTAACAGATTTCTTCTTTTTTTACAGCCAAGTAGTATTCCATTGTGTAAATGCCTCATAGTTGTTTTATCCACTCATCTATTGAAGGACACTTGGGCTGCTTCAATACCTTAGCAATCATAAGTAATGCTGCAATGAACATAGAAGTGCTTATGTTCTTTTGAATTAGTGTTTTGGGTTCCTTCCAATGTATTTCAAGAAGTGGGATGGCTGTGTCAAAAGGAAGATCCATTTTTAATTTTTCCATGTATCTCCATACTGCTTTCCTCAGTGGCTACACCAGTCAGCATTCCCATCAACAGTTCATGAGGGGTCCCCTTTCTCCACAGCCTCACTAGCACTTGTTTGCTGATTTACTGATGATAGACATTCTGACAGGAGTGAGATGATATTTCAGTGCAGTTTTAATTTGCATTCATCGGATGATTAGTGATGTTGTGCATCTTTAACATATGTCTATTGGCCATTGTATGTCCTCTTTGGAGAAGTGTCTATTCGGGTCTTTTGCCCATTTTTTAATTGGGTTGTTTTTTTTTTTTTGGTGTTGAATTTCATAAGTACTTTGTGAATTTTGGATATTAACCCTTTACCAGGTGTGTTGGCAAATATGTTCTCCCATTCTGTGGGTTGTCTTTTTATTTTGTTGATGATATCTTTTGCAAAGCTTTTTAGTTTGATATAGTCCCATTTGTTTACTTTTTTGTTTGTTTGTTTCTCTTGCCTGGAGAGATATATCCGATAAAATATTACTACTAGCCATGTCCAATATATTGCTGCCTATGTTTTCTTCTAGCAGTTTTATGGTTTCAGGACTAATATTTAAGTGTTTGATCCATTTTGAATTCATTCTTGTGTGTGGTAGCCTAGTTTCATTTTTCCACACATATCTGTTCAATTTTCTCAACACCATTTATTGAAAAAGTATCTTTAGATCATTTTACGTGCTTGTTTCCTCTGTCAAATATTAACTATAAAGTTGTGGGTTTATTTCTGGACTCTCTCTTGTATTTCATTGATCTATGTGTCTGTTTTTATGCCAGTACCAGGCTCTTTTTGATTACTAAGGCCTAGTCTATGGCCATATCACCCTGAACATGACCAATCTCATCTGATTACTATGGTCTTGTAGTATAGTTTGATATTAGGTAGCAGGATTCCTCCAACTTTGTTCTTCTTTCTCAGGGTTGCTGTTGCTATGCAAGGCCTTTTGTGGTTCCATACAAATTTTTGGAATATTTATTTAAGTTCTGTGAAATATAGCATTGGGATATTGGTAGAAATTGCATTATGACTGCTTGGGTAGGGACATCTTAATGATGTTAATTCTTCCTATCCATGAATATGGTATGTGCTTCCACTTACTTACAGCTTCTATTTCTTCAGTGTCCTATTATTTACTGAATAGAGGTCTTTTATATTATTGGTCAGGTTTATTCTTAGTTACTTTATTCTTTTTGTAGCAATCAGGAACAGAATTGTTTTCTTAATTTCCCTTTCTGCTACTTCATTATTGGCATGTAAAAATGCAACTGATTTCTGGATATTAATTTTGTATCCTGCTACTTTGCTGATTTCATTTATCAGTTCTAGTGGTTACTTGGTGGAATCTTTGGGGTTCTCTAGGTACAATATCATGTCACCTGAACTTAATGACAATTTCACTTCTTCCTTTCCAATTTGGATACCTTTTATCTTCTTACCTGGTTGCTGTGGCTAGGACTTCCAGTACTATGCTGAATAAGAGAGGTGAAAGTAGACATCCCTGACTTGATCTCGATCTTAAGGGAAACCAATTGCATTTTTTGTCATTTGGCAGTGCATTTTCCATACATGGCCTTTATTATGTTGAGGTATATTCCCTCTATTCCTACCTTCCTGAGAGTTTTTATCATAAATGGGTGCTGGATTTCATCAAATGCTTTTTCTGCATCTGTTGGTATGATCACATGGTTCTTATCCTTCATTTTGTTTATGTGGTGTATCATACTGATTTGCAAATGTTGTACCAGCCTTGCATTCCCAGAATAAATCCCACTTGATCCCAAAAGATCCAAGTATATATCTTTTAGATTTATTGCTGTATTTGGTTTGCTAATATTTTGTTGAGGATTTTAGCATCTATGTTCATCAGGTATACTGGTCTATAATTTTCTTTCTTTGTAGTGTCTTTATCTTGTTTTAGAATTAGGATAATGCTGGCCTCATAAAATGAACATGGAGGTTTTCTCTCTTCTTGAATTTTATGAAATAGTTTGAGAAAGAGAGGTGTTAGTTCTGGGAATGTTTGGTAAAATTCATGTGTTATAAAAACATTTAATTTATACCACATTTGTCTGAAATGAACAGGGAAATAATGAAATAATATAGTCTCCATGACACAATTTTTTTTACTCTTTCATTCTTCCATTTCTCCTTATCCTATATGACTTGAGGGAAGAAGGCAGTGGACAGACTTTTTTCCACCTACTAGATGAAGTACCTGATCACGTGTAAACTTCACAACCCTATAAAATAGACAAGAGTGTACATAGTTTTACTGATGATAAACTGAGTCTCCAAGTCACCCATTAATTAAGTGTCACTATCTGTATTCAAATTCAAGTAGTGACATGAATAGAAGTGACACACAAATGTAAGTGATGAAAATAGAGGGAGATCAAGAAAAGAAAACCATTTGTCCGGTAACCTGGATGATAAAATCTTTGCTAAGAGAATTATCAGGAGCAGGGACTATGGCTACCAGCTGCCAAGTCCCAGTCCTAAGCCATGGACAATGAAAAAGAAGGAAGACTGAACAGGAAAAGAAACAAAAGGTGTTCTGATTGCCTCAGCTACTACGTATTTGCCTTAGGGAAAAAAATAAACTGTAAACTGATTTTCCTGCCTTGACTTAATGTTGATCACCTGGTATCAAGAAAATTTGACTGGACTATGCCAAGCAGGTTGCCTACTGTAGAAGATGAAAAGAGAAGAAACTATAAGCTTCCTTTAGAGGTACAGACTGTGTTTTATAGCTTCCTCCATGTGTGTTTCTCACTTCCTAACGTATACATGAGTATTCATTGAATGCTAATTGAATGAATAAGTGAATGAATGACTGAAAATAGGTTTATGTCACAGATATTTAAGTCCCCTACTACCCTTTAACTAGATACTGCAGCCTCAATATCTGTGAGGAACAGGCATTTAGGAGTATAATTCTATTCTGAAAATAAGAAATATGTTAACATTGCTTGTGGGTGGCTTAGTACATTAGTCATCAAAATGTCAGTATTTCCACACATGACTATAATATTTTGATGGTTCATTATCATAACACCTAGTATTCACTCAACACTACTGTGAATTCCTGACCTCAAAAGCAAATCAAACTGTATCTTGTTGATCTATGTTGAGTGCAACCTCCACAGATGGAAACAGCCTCTCCCACTACAAGACACTGATAATGCTCCTTATACAACCTGTTACATGGTAAATAAAAACAGGACAATGAGAAGAAAATGGCTTCATGGCAGCATTTCACTAGACTATAGGATGATACAGTCAGAGATAAAATAAAGCAGCATTTGTACTTAGTGTTTTTCACAAAGGATTCTTGGACAGCTCCCCACCACCCATGAAAACCCAATTCTGCAAGGGTTTTTTTTCTGTGAAATTACTGGCAGGTAGGAGATTTTCAGCTAGCACATGTCAAAGCCTCTGCCAGGAATGTAAACTGTACAATAATTTTTTTATGTCTTTAGACACCTAGAACAGAAACCTTAAACACCCACGTGTCAAAATAAGACAGATAACCCAATAAATTTGCTAGAGCAGGGACAGGGAAAACAAACACAGCCTTCTGTTATACGGATGTCTGTTAACTCTCTCTGACCACTAGCCTGAAACCTTAGCCTGCCACATGTCTTTCCTGTCGGGTTGTTTATTTAGACTCCTGTAAAGCCTCTCGGCACCCATTTTTAATTTTCAGCTTGCCTCTTGTCAGCTTTCTGAAAAGCATAGCAAGATCCACTGTTTAACAAAAATACATACAAATCAGGAAGGAGGAGATGGATGGTGGGAGGCCTCTCCCAGCAAGTGTGAGAGGACAACATTCCTGGTCCCATTTGTTTGTAACAGGGTTCAGGGATTGCAGATTGAGGGTATTCAATCATGCATGCTTGGGTTTAACAATATGATTGTCCTCATAGGAAGGCTTTTGCTTTATTTGGTGTTGTATTTTGCATTCATCCATGAAATACCATAAATACTGTTTGGTAACATTGGTAAGAAAAGCAGTCTTTAGTGGTAGTTCATTTCATTCTGGTAATTTCCTATTTCTTTTTCAATTTAATTTTTATTGTATTTTTTTCATTACCATTTATTCCCCGTATAGCCCCTTACCCCCAGCAATCACCACCCTGTTGTTGATGTTTATGAGTCTTCTTTTCTCTTTGCTCAGTACCTCAACCCACTACCTTCCCCTCAGCCCTCACTAGCTGTCATCTATGAGTCTGTCTCTGTTTTGCTTGCTAGTTCAGTTTATTCATTAGATTCCACAAATGAGTGAAATCATATGGTATTTTTTTCTCTGACTGGCTTATTTAACTTAGCAGAATATTCTCCGGGTCCATCCATACTGTTGCAAAGGGTAAAATTTTCTTCTTTTTATGGCTGAGTAGAGTGCCATTGTGTAAGTGTCCCATAGTTATTTTATCCACTTGTCACAGGTGGCGCGGGTAACCAGGTTCTTAGTGATCGGGACAAAGAATTGAGCCGAAGACATGGAGTTTATAGTATAAAGAAAGAGGGAAGATTTATTAAGTGATAGTACACTCCACAGAACATGGGAGCGGGCCAACTCTGAGCAGAGATTGACTACGTGGGCTGGGCGGATTTTCTTCTTATAGGGCGGAAGCTTCCCGGCTAGTCTTTGGCGGGCTTCTATTGCGCAGGTACAAAGAGTTACATTTCAAAGCTACTGCGCATGTGTGGTTTCCCAAGATTTTCTTGATTGGCTACTGGAGAAGGAAGTCCCACAATGTTATTTTATTATAATGCTATTATAATGAATCAGGGGTAGTGCGCAGGCGCATTCCATGATTCAAAGTTATCCCAGAAAACAGAAACAACCAGTCTTAGGGGGTCTTCGTCATGTATGGATGTTTTCTTCATCCAAGCCCTGCGGGGCTCCTGGAGTTCCCTTCCTGACTGTCTCCTGCCTCACACTCATCTATTGAAGGACACAGGTTGCTTCCATATCTTGGCTATTTTAAATAACACCATAATGAATATATGGGTGCTTATGTTCTTTCAAATTAGTGTTTTGGTTTCCTTTGGATATATTTCCAGAAGTGGGATCCCTGAGTCAAAAGACAGATCCATTTTCAATTTTTTCAGGTATCTTAATAGTGTTCTCCACAGTGGCTACACCAGTCTGCACTCCCACCAACAGTGCAAAAGAGTTCCTCTTTGCACACATCCCCACCAGCACTTGTTGTTTGTGGATTTATTGATGAAGGCCATTCTGATAGCTGTGAGATGATAATTCATTGTGGTATTAGTTTGCATTTCTCTGACAATTAGTGACATTGAGTATCTTTACATATGTCTGATATATACAGATATACAGATAATCTGTGTAGGCTTCTTTGAGTCCAACTTGTTTGGGACTCTCTGAGCCTCCTGAACTTGTTTGACTTTTTCCTGCACCAAATTAGGTAAGTTTTCTGTCATTATTTTTTCGAATAGGTTCTTGATCCCTTCCTTGCTCTCTTCTCCTTCTGGTATTCCCATGATGCAGATGTTGTTATGCTTTGTGTTGTCCAAAATGTTTCTTAAGCTCTTCTCATTTTTTTAAAGTCCTTTTTCCCTTTTGCTGCTCTGCCTGGGTGTTTTTTTCTACCTTGTCTTCCACACCACTGATTCGATCCTCTACTTCATCTAACCTACTGTTTAATCCTTCCAGTATATTATTTATTTCAGATATTGCATTCTTTATTTCTGACTAGACATTTTTTATGGTTTTTATGCCTTTTTTCATGCTGTTGAGTATCCTTACAATCATTACTCTAAACTCTCTATCTGATAAATTGCTTGCATCCATTTCATCTAGTTCTTCTGGAGAATTCTCTCATTCTTCCATAGTGGTCTGTTTCTTTGTCTTCCCATTTTGGCTGCTTCTTTGTATTTTTCTGCTTTAGTTGTTAAACTAAGCAGCCACTAGACAGATCAGTTATTAATCCTATTAAGCTCTGATAGTTGGCCGGTCTTAAGCTCCATGGAGTGGGGCAGAGTAATTCCTGAGGGTAGGGGTATTGCTTCCCTTCAGGCTGATGCCATTGGAAAGGAGTGCTCTGCCTGAGAAAGATGGCTCCTGGTGGCTGTTCCTTCAGTTCTCTCCCCAGAGTCACCAACCTCAGACTCTCCTCCATCTTTAGTCCACTCTGCCCTCCCTTAGTCGAGACCACGGTAAGTGGCTGCAAACAAAATTTTGTGTGTTGGCCCCTTAAGAGGTCCTCTGCATCTGAAGTCATCTCTTCCTGGTGGACATAAACTCTGCTGCTTGTGACAGCAGTATGTTATCTGGGGTCCTTTCTGGCTCTGGTGCTTTAGGATGGGGAGCCCAGCTTGGGGTTTAGACCTTGAAGTTCTCAGGGGAACCTCCAGCCACTGAAATATCCCTCTGGCACTTCAGCTGCTGCCCATGGGAGCCCAGCCAGCCCTCTCACATCTCCTCCATGCTCCCTACCAGTCACATTGTGCTGAAGTGGTTTCTTTCCATGGTTATAAGGCTTCTCTCCAGTTAGTGTTCAGTTGGTTATTCTGGATGATTTCTCTACAATATTGTTGTAGTTCCAGATTGGTTGTGGGAGGAGGGTAGTGTAGCTTTAACTTATTCCTGTGCCATCTTGGATCCCTCTCAGTTTCCTATTCTTGATTAAAGGGGTTGAGACGGCTGCAAGCAATCATCTTGTCCTTCTAAAGAGGAAAGACTTCTGAATTCAAAGATCATCATTAGGTAGTGTTATTTTTTTCTATGAGTCTGATAGTCCACAAAGCAGCAGCTATTTAGCAAGTATATGTTACATGCAAAGTGCTGTGCCTGGATTTATGGGTACATAATTTTGTAACAAAAAATTAGAATTCAGAGTCTCACATGAAAGAGCTGTGGTAGTTTCCAGGTCAAAAGTTGCACGTGCCTCAAATTCTTGAATTTATAGGCATTCATATGACCTAAGGGGAGCAATGTTAAAGACAATTTAAATGTGGGCTGCTTGCTTGAAAATCAAGGCTTATGATCTCTGTAGTTAGGGGAGATTTACAAGTTTTCCATCTCTTCATTGTCTTTAGACTCTCATCCTCATGCTATTGGAAGCAATTTTTCAGTTACCTAGGAGCCCATATTAATTTATACTTTGTTTATAGTATTTATTAATTCCTACAGTGAATAGTAATTTATCCTAGCATATCATGATTTCCATAAGATTGTAAAGGTTTCAAGGGCCATTCAACAAAAGAAAAAAAAGTCCTTAAAGAATAAAAAACCCAAAGTAAATTACACCCATGACCCCACTGCATGTTAGTGTATATGCATACATGTGTGTGTACATGCATGTATGTGCACATAAATGAAGAGGTGAAAGTCTCAGATAATCTCCAACATACAACTGCACCATTCCCCAGGGTCAACCACTATTTATCATTTAAGTGTATTGCTTTCCTATTTTTTGTGCTAATATCTGCTCTATTAGCATATATGTATCATATTATGTATATATCACATACAGGCAGAGACATATATACAAATTTCTTTTCTACAAATATGAAATCCTGCTATACTATTGACATAAAACTTGCTTTTATAATAGCTTTTTATTATATCTTCTCAAGTCAGTACATATTGTCCTATGCATTCTTTCTTATGGTTGCATAATACTATATCTTTAAGTATTAATCTTTAAATAAATATACCATACTTTATTTAAGCAATTTCACAACCAATAAACATATAGCTCATTTTTTGTATTATAAACAAGGCAGCAATTAACATCTTTGTATGCATATTTTTACTAATTTTTGTTGACTATTACTTCTGAAAGACCAATTTCCAGAAATATAATACTGGTAATTGGGCTGGGATTTGCCTTTAATTATTAACTTATCAAAAGAAAGAATTTGGAGTTGGGGAGAGAGATCATTGGCAGCAGATGTATAGAGAGTCTGGAAGACAAACATTGTCAGGGCCATCTAAATGCTGTTGAAAGAAAGGGAATTCTGTGTCTCAGACATCATGTGTTTTGTTCAATTGGCAAGTTGTCTCTTTGAGGGGAGACTTGCCTTCAGCTCTCCTAGGTGATAACTTTAAGTGATAATTGAGTACATTGAATTGCATCAAATTTCTATAACTTATTCATATTCTATACTTGCTAAGAAACATTCTGAATACAATATTTCTCCAAAGGTCTAAATTGAGAAAAAGTTGAGTATTGCAAAAATGTAGATAGTAAGCTCTCTGTTAGTCTATCATTTGGGTTTGTGTAAATTCAACCTTGATACCCCAAATCTCCCAACATTCTCATAAAATTAATTCTGAATCCATAGAACTACCACTCTGTGGGGCCTTTCAGAAGACATTCATTCTGTCATTAACATAGTCAACACCTTGCCCCCATTACCTACCTTCAATTTCAAGCTTGGATAGATGGCAAGCTTCTAGGAGGCAAGAGCCACTTCTGATTTGAGCTTGTCACCCCTGCAGCTAGAGGACAATGGCAGAGTGGGCATCCATTACCAAGTGAATTTCTCAGTGTCCTTTACACTGAGATTCTCTTGGTTCAGGCTTGCATCTACAGCATCAGCATTGCTCCCCACTGATGCCACTGTTTTCAGTCTCATTCTCCTTGATAGCACACTAAAACAGTCATCCTAATCACAGAATAAAGTAGAATCTCTCAATGACAGGCTTTTAAGACCTGAGGTCTGGACCCATCATAAAATTTGCAGTCCAATTTCTCACTACACCTTTTTATTCCCATCTCTAGACCTCTGCTTATATTATTCTCTTCACCTGAAATACCCTTACATCCCTACTACCCTTTCCTTGAGAATCTAAAATATATTTGCAAAATAGAAGGTATAAATGTTTCACTGAAGAGCAGAAGTTTTTATAATAAAGCAAAAATTGATAAGGCTGGGAGACTTGGGGCAAGGATAGGGGAGAGTTTTGGACTCATCAGTCGTGAGGACTTATCTACTCCTCCCTCCTGGCCTTGATTTTTCTTCTGAGCTATGGCATCCACTATAGAATAATATTTCAAGGAATTATTTTTATAAATGGTTACTTATTTTATATTATTTTGTATTTTTTTATAAGGTGACAAAGATGGAAAAGAAAAGCTGTGAAAATCAGAAATCAAATGTGTATTTGTTGGACTGGCATGATTCCGTCTCTCAGTACTGAACAAAAAGAGAATCATTTGTTGAGGAAATTAAGTAACATGTTTATTTTCTTTCTGAATTTCATTAATTGACACTGCCACCAAGCAATTACTTGTAAAGTTGTTTTTTTCTAAAGATTTTATTTATTTATTTTTAGAGAGAGGAAGAGAGGGTGAGAAACATCAATGTGTAACCACACACATTGTGCACCCCCTACTGGGGACCTGGCCTGCAACCCAGACATGTGCCCTGACTGGGAATCGAACCCGTGACCCTTTGGTTCACAGGCCAGCACTCATTCCACTGAGCCACACCAGCCAGGGCTATAAAGTTGTTTTAGAAAATTCTTTGGTCAAATTTTCCATGTTAATATTCATTATAAATTTAACTTTTTTTTTCCTTGAGAAAAACACAGAAATTTTTTAAACTGTTGTTAAATATTATTCTAATATAAGGTAATTCAAGATCTGGAGCACCTTTCTCAGAAGAATTCTTATTTTGCTTTATTATAACATATGGAACATGTAATACTTTCCAAGTTCCAAGAATAAATCTTTGTCTGAAAGTTTCCTTGACTTCCTGTTTACCTTGCTACTAAAGAACAGAGAGAGACCTAACTATGAACCCACCTCAAATAAAGTATAGACTTATGCTTGTATATCTTGCTGCCAATCAGTTCTGCCCCAAGAAAGGTCATGAAAAGATCCGGAACCCTTCTCTCCTTGGAATCAGATGTCCGATTTTCTGAATAGCCCACCATCAAGTTGGGGATATCCAGATCTGTTAGACATAGGAAAAAAGGTAAAAATTTCACATGGGACTGAAAGCTATATGGTGACATGAATATTGCGTAATAAGGTTTCGAGACAAAAGTAAATGAGCAACATAATAATGACTTGACCATTTTTTAGGTCTCCTGATGTCTGGAAATACCTTATTTTAGAAGAAATAAAAATTGGTTCAAAGGTAGACATAAGAATTTGCCCTCAGTTTGGCAAGTGTCCAATACAGATATGCAATAAATACTTGATCAGAACTCAAAAGATGAAAGCCTTACTCTGAGTTAAGGATTTCTTTCTAAAAGAAAAACCCACCTACAAACTTTGAAGGATGGCCTGTGGCCAGTACCTATCCTACCAGTCTTGGGGAGAGAGCATCACAAAAGAGTATCATTAAGCAGGGGCAAAGAGAACTAGACCTTATCTCTGCCCAATGATGACTTCTTTGGGCAAGTCACTTTCAACTAGTTTTTCAGACTAGTGACTTTTCTTATTCATAAGAATAAGAATTTTTCTTATTCATAAGATATGGATAATGACACATGACTACCCTGTCTTAGAGGAGGATTGAAAGAATTAAATGAAGTAATGTATGTCAGAACACTTTACAACTATCATGCATGTCACAATATCATTTTCTATTTTAGCCTCAAATCATGTCATGTGGTCTACATAGTCAAACAAGCACCATATGGGCAGGACAATTATATGCCCTAAATTTTCCTGGATGACATAGATTTCAACAGTTCTGCCCCATTGTCCTCATGAGTACACATCAAATCGCATGTCCTTACTTAGATTGGAAATCACATCAACTTAGTTTCTAATAAGATATGTAAATATACACCATATAATTAGAATTCTACGCACAAAAACGTTTTAATAATAAAATCCTTCTGAAAGACGAAATATGCTCAACAAAGTCACATAAGAAAACTGGCCCGATGCAAAAAGAAGGAGAATGCAACATGGAGCCAGCTCAGGGGAGGAAAGAGAAAAGAGCTACCAGAGGTATCTTTCTCAGCCACAGTGCACCTTCTGGAAACTAGATAAAACTATTCTCCTTTACCCTTGACTATGGCAAAAAGCCACAAAAGACATTTATCCAATGAGAGGTGGATGTGAATTATGACTAGTTTAGAAGAAAATGCCTTTCGGAGGAAGTCTTTGGCACCTGTGGAAACTGGATTAGAAAAGAGTTAATTTAAGTGCACAAATAAGCAGAACCTATATACACAGGTATTAGGAATGCTACTTTGGACATTTAAAAAGAATAAATCTTGACCTCAGTTGGAATATGTATGTGTGTGACGGATCTCCCATCTCATTTCTAGCCTCACTAACTGGTGCATTATTACTTGGACACTAAAGGAAGAGAAATGTCATTCCATCACCAGACCAACATGCTCCTTTAGAAATCCCAGTTGTAACACAAGGAGCATGTTGACAATGGATGGAGAGTACCTGAGCATACCTGCTCTTTGCAAACCCCACACAACTCAACTGGTAAACCACCCAGAAAGCCACTTCTATTTAAATACTCATGAAACTTCTGAGGAGAAATACAAAACATTTTTAAAAATCACAGCTGAAAGCGAATTACAGTCTTCCAAGAGTAAAAAGCTGGGAAAGTTAAGGCAAAATTCAGGATTTTTCCTCCACTTAGGGAGCCAATCTTTCTTTCTGTCTTCTCTCTCTCTCTCTCTCTCTCCTTTCTTCCTTTCTTTCTTTCTTCTTTCTTCTTTCTCTTTTTCTCTCTTCCTTTCTTCTTTATTTCTATTTTTAACAAGAGGCAAGGAGGGCTTATGCTTGTACCCAGTTTGATTCTAAAACACTGAGTAGGTTTATATAACAAATCTTCAAGGAGGTGAAAGGCCCTGATGAGAAACTCATGAGGTCTGGCTTACAACTGCAATATCAAATTTGAGTGACCTCTGATAGCTCTCATGGCTTTCCTCTGTAATTCCAGTCCAACCTGGCTGCTGGGTGTCAACTCTCATCCCACTCCTCTCCATGGAACAGCTATAGCCACAGTAAGTACGCACGCCAACCATGAGAAAATTTCAAACTTTTTTGTTTTCAATCCAATTAATTGAATTTGAAACATCTAGAAAATAATCACTTCCCAGGCAACCCTATTAAAATGACCATCTTTTTCCTCAGGTCCAGGTCTAGGATCAGAGATTGACAAACATTTTCTGTAAAAGACCAAAGAGTCAGTTTTTGTTGCAGCTCCTCAACTTTGCTATTGTAGCACAAAAGCAGTCATAGACAATGCGTAAATAAGCATGGCTGTGTTCTAAGAAATTTATTTATAAACATACATTGGATTTTCATAAAACTTTCATGTTACACATTATTTTACTTGCATATTTTGCAACTATTTAAAGATGTAGAAACAGTTCTTGACTAGCAAACGATACAAAAATAGAGAGCAGGACACATTTAGCCCATGAGCCAAACTTTGCTGACCATTGTCTTTGAAGCTCAGATGGAGAGAGAGTGCCAAGGGTCACTTTCAGGAGTCAGTATAGGAGGTTGGCTATGGGAGAAGCCCCTTCCTCAAAGGTTAAAAGGTCACTTAGGTGTGATAGTTACTAGACACATAGGTATGATGTTCAGTGTCTATTCCCTGGTCTGTACCTGGGCTCAGAGTGGCATTGTCTTTTCCTACACTCTGTAGTCAGTATGGTCACATAGCTTACTTCGGCCAAGGAGATATGAGTGGAAATGGCATGTATCCCTTCCAGGTGAAAAACTAAAGAGCAAACACATGATTTACTACATTCACTTCTCGACATTAGAGCAACTAGGAATGGCAAAGAACCAACTATTGACCTGCAGTACAAGTAGCCTGAGCAAGAAATAAAATTCTACTGTATTAAGCAACTGAGATTTTGCAGTAATTTGCTTGCACGCTCAACCTGGCCTGTACTAAATGTAATCAGCTTACTACATACAATGATAAGAGGATGCCAGGGGTTCCTTAAAATAAAATACTTATACCCGCATTTGCAGGAGACAGCCACTTTGCCAACTAAAAATCAGTTATCAAACATATCATCAGTTTATTGTTCTTTAGTCTCTGAACTATAGAGAAAATGATAAAAAGTCATAGATAATATTTTTGATGATAGTATTCAATGAAATACTATCACTAGTACTATGAAAGTGATATAAGACAGGTGGTCTCGTATTCTGCTTATTGAAAAATAAAATGCTGCAACCTTTCTAGAAAGCTATTTACCTAAACTCATCAAGATCTCTTAAACTTTCAAACTTTTACTATAAATCCTACTACTAGTAAGGATCAATACTAAAAAAATCAAGAATCCAAGGAAATATTTATGAATAATAATATTCATTATGCTAAAGTAGTTTATTAAAACCCTGGGAATATTTGCATCCAGCTATATGGAAAATGCCAAAATTCATTCATATAATGGAAAAATACATAACTATTTAAAAACAAGTTTGTAAAAATTAATGGCAAAAATATTATATATGTCATAACTAGTATAATTCAATAATTTATTATATATGATGTATGTAGAGAAACAGAGACAGAAATAGAGAGATAGAGAGAAAGGGGAGTAGTATAAAATATACCCAAATGTGGTAGGGTTACAGATGGTTATTATTTTATTCTGTTGACACTTTTATATTTTCCAGTTTTTCTATGAGGAGTGTGTATTACTTTTATAATAAAAAAAGCAATAAAATGTATTTTTAAAATAGTCCCAAGCCAGCTAGCTTTAGACTTCCCTTCAGAGCACACCAAGTCCTTTCCCTCTTTCCATAAGCTATAAAATGCCCATGTACCTCTTTACTGAAAAAGCCCCCCTTTCTAAAATTGTTACTTAGGATCCTAAAATTGTTGTCAGCATAAAATTAGCCAGAAAAAAATTATGACTCATAGAGGCTCACAATGGAAAGAATGAGCTATGCCTTCTTCCTGATGCTGACATATATTAACTCAAATCTTATTCTACTTAAATTATTATTCTAATTCTTGTAAACAACTTTCTTCAGGAGGATTTCATTTTCAGGCTGACCATCCCTTGCCATAGTGCTAGCTGCTTAAAATAATTCTTGTTCACAGTCTAATCAGGTATTTGGTGGGCAGTCTTCTGCTGATGATCCCAGCATCTTGGGGCCTTCCATTTCATGAGACCACCCTCTCCCAGGGCCTCAGAGATCTTTGCTGGATCCAAACAAGCAAAGAGAGAAACTTAGTAGAAAATGGTGTATAATCACTCTCTCTTCATTTCATCTGCCAGAAGGCAGTAATGGAATCACGTGTAACCTCAGGGAGGCTGCAGAATGTAGTTTCTCTGTATGTTCAAGAAGAGGAAGTGGGATTGGGGAACATCTAGCATGTCTCTGCCATTGCTAACTATAGGTAACTGGGAGGAACTCTGGGTTCTCAATACTACCACATGTATTCTGTTTTACCTTAATCCCTTTGCTAAAAGAACTTCCCAATCACCTGCCTTTCTCCTTCCAGGTCCATTATACTAGCTTTCAATTTATCTCCAAAAAGTTTTCCTAAATTCTCTAGTCAGAACAAAGTTGTCCCATTCTCCATGGCTCTATTTCATGAATACCTAGTACAGTCCTTCTCTGGATTGTATTAGAGGAAACCGCATGTTTTTTTGTCTTCATCAGAGTGAAGGGAAAGAACTGGGTGTCGTTTCCATGACCTGCCATGGTGCCCAGCACAGTGCTTTTGCATAGTGGGCACTCACCAAATGTTAACTTCCTCCCATTGCCTATCAATCAATATTTGTGAAAGCCAAAATGCACTGTTTTAGCATTTCATATAGACACTGATGGGTTTTGCTCTCCCTCTTAGGATATGTTATCTGAAGAACATTTATAGTGAGGTCCAGAAGAACCATCCAAAAAGCATACGGGCTTTAAAATCTCTCTGGCGCTTGATTTAAGAACCACAGGATCCAGTATAAGATTTCTTATTCCTCTGATAATCCTGTTGTATTTTACAGATTTTAGAACTCTCTGTGGATTTTTCCTTTTCCTGGAAAATCCAAGTTCTTCAGTAAATTACCTTTCAGTGCAGTGGGCATAGAAACGAGGGTGTGGTGAATGTGCTTCGGCTTCGCTGAGTCCGCAGGCACGTGGAGAGAAAAACAAAGAAATAAAGTAAAAGTGAGAGGTGTGAACTCACTCCATCCGTCTGAATGGAGTGCTAACCTTCCTGCCTCAAGGTGACCAGCTGAATCCTAGAACTATTAAACAATGAGCTGAAATCCAAACACTCTGTCCGGGAGTAAAATCTCCTTGAGAAAGGACAGCTGTGTCCAGTGTTGATTAAGATTTGGGCTTAAGAAAGCAAACACACACCAAATAAAACTGATCTTGGCTGTCCTATGTCAGCTGTAGGCTCTAGAATCTTCTCTTTGCTCTGCTCAGAAAGGGTCACCCTGTTTAAAAGGTGAATTTGGTGCAGAGACTAGCTTTGATTTTAAAGGTGGCACCTGAGGCAAGGAACATTAAATCAGAGACATTATCTCTGGTCTTGGAATGTCTCAAAACTATCAGAATGTAGAATCTCAGTTTTGGTGTTCCTCATTTGGAGTGATTTATTGATGCCTGAACAATGTCCTGCCCATTTAAATAAAAACTCGACAAATGCATATGAATTTCATGGAGGGAAAAGGCACAAAGTGGCCAAAAACTGACCAGTAGAGTAAACTTCACAAGAAGCCAGAAAGAGCAAGCAAGAGAACTCATTTCCAAGACACTCTATTTGGTAGTCTCTTCCTTTGTAAAATAAAAGGCTTGGAACCAAAGGACCAACAAACTCCCTGATGGTTCTGTTGTTTGGTAATTGGGTAAAACACAAGAAAAAAGAGGAAACCTCCTCTGAGTCTGAGTCAGAAGTGGGCCTCATTTCCAGCTTTAGGACTCTGTAGCTGTTTTATTTCGGGCAAATTCCTGACTTTCCCTGACCTGGGTACCTCATCTTTAAAATATAAATAATAAGGGGAACACCTGTAGCTTTTGTCTGTTGATTATGATTCTGGCAGTGGTTTGTCATATATGACCATTATGTTTAGGTACGTTCCCTCTATTCCCACTTTGCTGAGAGTTTTTATCATAAATGGGTGCTGGATTTTATCAAATGCTTTTTCTGTGTCTATTGATGTTATCATATGGTTTTTATCCTTCATTTTGTTTATGTAGTGAATCATTTATTGATTTGCAAATGTATCAACCTTGGTTTCCCAGAATAAATCCAACTTGATCATGGCATATGATCTTTTCCATGCAGTGCTGTATTTGGTTTGCTAATATTTTGTTGAAGATTTTAGCATTTATATTCAACAGAGATATTGGCCTGTAATTTCCTTTCTTTGCAGTATCCTTATCTGGATTTGTAATTAAGATAATACTGGCCTTATAAGATAAGTTTGGGAGTCCTTCCTCCCCTTGAATTTTATGAAATAGTTTGAGGAAAGGTGTTAGTTGTACTTGGAGTGTTTGGTAAAATTTCCCTGTGATGCCATCTGGTTCAGGGCTTTTGCTTGTTAGGAGTTTTTTGATTACTGTTTCAATTTCACTCAGTGTAATCTGTCTAGATTTTCTGATTCTTCCTGATTTAGTTTTGGAAGATTATATGTTTCTAGTAATTTATCCATTTCATCCAGGTTGTCCAGTTTGTTGGAATATAGTTGTTCATAATATTTTCTTATAATCTTTTGTATTTTTTTAGTGTTAGTTGCTATTTCTCCTCTCTCATTTCTGATTTTATTTATTTGGGTCCTTTCTCATTTTTTCTTGATGAGTCTTGTTAAAAGTTTGTCAAACTTGTTTATCTTTTCAAAGAACCAGCTCTTGGATTCACTGGTCTTTTATATTGTTTTTTTTTAGACTCTATTTCATTTATTTCTGCTCTGAAATTATATATTATTTCCTTCTTTCTACTTACTTTGGGCTTTGCTGATCTTTTTCAAGTTCCTTTAAGTGTAAATTTATGTCTACTTTCACCTCTCTTATTCAACATAGTATTGGAAGTCTAGCTACAGCAATCAGACAAGAAGGAGAAATAAAATGCATCCAAATTGGAAAGGAAATAGTAAAACTGTCTTTATTTACAGATGACATGATTCTGTACATAGAAAACCCCAAAGATTCCACCAAGAAATTATTAGAACTGGTAAATGAATTCAGCAAAGTAGCAGGATATAAAATTAATATTCAGAAATCAGTTTCATTTTTATATGCCAATATGAACTAACAGAAAGGGAAATTTAAAAAATACCATTCACAATTGATTCACAAAGAATAAAATACCTAGGAATAAACAAACCAAGGATGTAAAAGACCTGTACTCAGAATATTATAAAACACTGAAGAATGAAATGGAAAAAGATATAAATAAATGGAAGCATATATCGTGTTCATGGATAGGAAGAATTAACATCGTTAAAGTGTCCATACTACACTATAGATTTAAACAATCTATAGATTTAATACAATTCTTATCAAGATTCCAATGCCACATTTTACAGAACTAGAACAAATATTTCAAAAATTTATATGGAACCACAAAGGCCCTGCATAACAACAGTGATCCTGAGAAACAAGAACAAAGTTGGAGGAATCCCACTACCTAATATCTAACTGTACTACAAGGCCATAGTAAGGAAAACAGCCTGGTCCTGGCATAAAAACCGACACAGATCAATGGAACAGAGTACAGAGCCCAGGATAAATCCACGCCTTTATAGTCAATATTCAACAGGGGAAACAAGCACACACAATGGGCTAAAGATAGTTTATTCAATAAATAGTGTTGGAAAAACTGGTCAGATACGTGTGGAAAAATTAAACTAGACTACCTTCTTATACCACACATAAGAACAAATTCAAAATGGAACAAAGACTTAAATGTTAGCCCTGAAACCATAAAAATCCTAGAAGAAAACATAGGCAGCAAAATCTTTGACATTGCTCATAATTTTTTACCAGCTATATCTCCCCTGGCAAGGAAAACAAAAGAAAAAAGAAACAAATGGAACTATATCAAATTAAAAAGTTTTTGCATAGCAAAGAAAATTGTCAAAAAAATAAAAACCACAGAATGGGAAAACATACTCACCAATGCATTTGATAGGGGGTTAATGTCCAAAATTCACAAAGTATTTACAACACTCAACACCAAGAAAACAAACAACTGAATTGAAAAATGGGCAAAGGACCTGAATAGACACTTATCCAAAGAGGACCTACAGATGGCCAATAGACGTATGTAAAGATACTTGATGTGACTAATCATCAGAGAAATGAACATTAAAACCACAATGAGTGGTAACTCATTTCACACCCATCAGAATGGCTATCATCAATAAATGAACAAACAAATTCTGCCAAGGGTGTAGAGAAAGGTGAAGTCTTTTGCACTGCTAGTGGGAATGTAGACTGGTACAGCCACTATAGAAAGCAGTGTGGAGATACCTCAAAAAATTAAAAATGGATCTGCCTTTTGACCCAGTGATGCCACTTCTGGGATATCCAAAGGAACCCAAAACACTAGTTCGAAAGAACATAAGCACCCCTATGTTCATTGCAGCATTATTTTCAACCCCCAAGATATGGAAGCAGCCCAAGTGTCCATCGGTAGATGAGTGGATAAAACAACTATGAGACATTTACCCAATGGAATACTTCTCAACCATAAAAAAGAAGAAAATTTTACCCTTTGCAATAGCATGGATGGACCTGGAGAACATTATGCTAAATGAAATAAGGCAGACCAAAAAAAGGCAAATACTACATGATATCACTCATATGTGGGATCTAATGAACAAACTGAACTAACAAGGAAAATAGGAACAGATTCATAAATGAAGAGCTGGATGACAGCTAATGTGGGAGATGGTTAAGGGGATAAGGGATGGAAGGATTGAGCAAAAAGGTTTATGAACTCATGGACATAGACAACAGTGTGGTCATTGCTGGCAGATGGGAAGGTATAAGGGGACAAAAAGGCAGTTTAAAAATGTGTAATGAAATTTTTAAAATAAAATGAAACATGAATAATAACATTGCTTCATAATTGTTACTTTGAGAACTAAATGACATGAAGACTACAATAAGCAATCAAAATTGGAATTGTTCATGATGAATAGGAGTTCAGAAAGGGTCTGACAGGCACCCTTCCTGACATACACTCCTTCAGTTTCTCCTGTTATCTCAGTTCTGTCTGATTAATAGCTGTGAACAAACAAACAGAACCCCCACTGAAATCTATGCAAAGTTAAAAACATTGGAAAGTAAAACACCAAAAGGTTAACAATATTGTTTTGGAGTGCAGGGACTTAAGTGACTTTTTTTTGTTTGTTTCTGTCTGCAGTTTCCAAATTTTCTATATTAGCATGTATTGCTTTTAAATATTTTAATGTATATTTTTGACAGAAAAAAAGAATGAAAATTCAACAAATATGGAGTGATTGATAGACTAGTTATAAAGCAGTCCTTTGCAGGTTGCTATATATAAATCATGCAAACATATATCACAGACTTCATGGAGAGTTCTAAAAGTGTATATTCTATTCCATGTGTCACTCGATATATCAAATGCTGTATTAGATTAGGGAAAGCACATAATCCTACATAGCTGGGATTTTAGGTCTTTTAAAAGTACTGTGTGTATATTAAAATAATGATAAAAATCAAACTATGTAATGCCTGAGCACAGACCAAGTACATATTGTAAGACAGTAAGTGGAGCAGTGACACCAGGTACAGATAGCATGGTGTGTATAGGATGCAGAGAACTCCTCTGGATCCAGTGGAGTAGTTCATGTTGAATGGTGGGAGAGATGGCAAAAGAGCAGAGAATCTGGAGAAGGTTAAAATGCAAACTAGAAATAGCCAAGAGTTTTTCACTAGGCATGGAAGAAATGCAGTGGAGAAGAGATATTGAGAATAGGATTTTAGAATTATAATCTTTATAAATTCACTGACCTTGGGTTACCAAAGGAGAATTGTGATTGCAGAATCAATATGAAAATAACCTATGGTGCAGCTCTGATCATGTTATTTTTTTTGCCAGTTCAATACTTTTTACTGTGAAAAATTGGATACCTACCATACTTAATTAAAATATGTTTGGCTGCATATAACAGAAGCCCAGAGGTAGGTGTTCCCAAGGTTGACTCAGTGATTCAACAACATCAAGGATCCAGACTCTTCTAGATGTGTTTCTCTGTACCCTCCTCTGTGCCATGGTGCCTTGAATAGCTGCAGGATTACTGCAGCTATTGCAAACATTACATACTCATACAACCTCCATGAGAGCAGGAAGAATTGTGGCAGGGATGGGGCAAAGACATCCAGAGTGGTATGGAATTTCTTCCCCAGCCTTTCTATCTTTGTCAGGGAGAAAGATATTTCCCAGAAGCTCCCCAACAAAGTCCCTCTTATGTTTAATGGCCATAATTGTGGCAAAGGCCACCCCATCAAAGAATATAGAAAAGCAAGGATCTGCATTTTCAATTCCTAATATGGGCTGTTGTTCCTACCCCACATGAAAACAAAACAAAACAGAACGGTACAAAACAAAACATGGGGTAGCAATTATCTGTTGTGTAGAGAATCAACACTGTTTTTTAAATGAATTAAAGTGCCTTTCTTTGCTTAATTTATCCACGAATTCTCTATTAATGTTTTAGCAGGTATTGCTTAGAATAAAAGCACCTGTACTATTCCTCATACACCCACCCCCTCCAGCCAACATACACGCGCATAGCAAGCTCTCCTAATACTGGCCTCTGCTTCTATTTTTTTCTCTTTATACTTCTCACAATGTTTGTCCCTTGGCTGAAACTACAGAACAAGACCATCTTAAAATTACAAATGTCACAAATGATAGCACTTATTTCTTGTCCTTTGGATTTTTGTGAACTTTTTTGTTTCAGGTGAAATTAATGTAATTGTAACAAAAAACAGAAGTCAAGAAAATGTGGTTTCTGAAAACGTTTACTTTTTTCTGTTAAGTTTCAAAGAAATATTTCATAAACACTTTTGAAATCATACAATAAATGATGAGCAGGGTATGTCCTTAGGTGTGGAAAGAAAATTAACCAAAACAGAAATTATACCAAAGTTCAGTGCATAATTAGAACAGCTTCTATTAACTAATTTAAATGCACCAACGTAGTAATTTAGAAAACCAAAGGAGATACACTTTCATCATAATTCATTTTAATATAGAAATTGTTTCTAAATAGTATTTGAAATCAAAAACTAGTCATTTTGGATAAGTTAAGAAAAATTAAAAGTAGAACTAAAATAGGTGACAAATTCTTATCTGTTTTGTTTTGTTTTCCTGTAAAAACTAAATGCAACACAAAACAAGAACAATTTAAAATTGTCATGCATTATGATAATTGTTTTATAATTAGAACACTTCATCTTTTTTAAGAGCTCATTACCTGTACAGTGCATTCATCTGCACAAATATTCCTGAATTCCCTCAGGTAATTAGTTTTATAAAATATTGCTGGATGGCACATTCTCCTTCACCATTATTCCTGGTGATTTCATAAAATACAAAAACTCTTATCACAATGTTATATTCATAAATGTAATTAACAGGAAATAGTATATGATATTCATGTGAAACAGTATTTGGGTACAATGCACATAGACCCTAAGTACTCCTAGATGACCTAATTAGGCAGACCAAATTTATCTCACAAAACTTGACATCATATTCTCTCTCTAGCAAAGACATTCAAGACCTTAGGAAGGATTTGATTCCATGTTTAATCTCACAGATTCTCAAGATTCTGAATCCTGTGCTGAATTTATGAAATGAACCAGGAGGGTCCCCTTCAGCTCCTTTCCAATGAAGTCCTCATCTCTCTAATACACTGGAGCGGGTCCCACCACCCTGTTGCTCCTTATTGTGAAATCTTTATTACTTGCCTTTGGAAATCAAGGGCCACATGATATCTTTTATTCATCAACTCTCCCCCCTAGGCACACATGTTGCTGAACTGAATTTTCTCCAGTAATACATAAGAAAGGAAACTACTTTGTTAGACAATGACATCACACAGTTTCTTCTCCTTTCCTGTTCATACTGAATCCTACACATGCCCTTTCACCTACTTAATGTTTCATCAATGTCTAGAGTTTGTCTTTGTTTCTAATCTTGCATCCTGGCACTGTCCTTGTAGCACTAAATATAAGAAATTCATTCCTAGTAAAGGTACCTATTGCCACAGTATTGTAAAATATCAACTAACATTTTTTCAAGTCAGTAAAACAAAGACCCAACACTATGGGTGAAGAAAGGGAATGCTTCTATTCACTGGACTCAAAATTGGCATTGGTTTTTCAATTAAGGGTGACTGTCATGAAGGACTTCCAGTCAAGATGGAGGCATGGGTAGACACAGTTTGCCTCCTTGCACAACCATAAGGAAGATCAGAACTAACCTCAAAACAAAAAACACCCAGAACTTCCAGAAATTTGAACTGTATGGAAGTCCAACAACCAAGGATTTAAAAGAGCCATATTCATCCAGATGTACAGGAGGTGTAGACCAGGAGCTAGGGCAGAGAGGACATAGTGTAGCAGTGGTAAGGTGGCAAAGCAAGGCAGTCAGCAGAATGGGGGGGTCCCACATTCATATGTGGTAGATAAAATCAGAGGGATACCTTGGGAGTGAGTAATCCCAGCCCCAGGTCAGACTGTGCAGAACAGGGTTCCAGCACTGGCAAAATAAAGCTTCATAACTCATTGCCTGTAAAAACTACTGGGGTTTGGGGAAGTGGAAGAAACTGCCAATCTTTAAGAAGAGGCTATATCCAGGGCCTGCATGGTCCTAGGATAAATGCAAACCCACCCACTCTGGGGACCACCATTGGGGCAGCAGCTAGAGGGGTGCCAGTTGCATATGGGAAGGGGGTGAAGTGACTGGAAGTGGGGCAAGTGCCAAGAAAGCTTCCATAGCATTTTCCCCTTTCTAACCCCTCTGCCACATACAGAGCCACAAAGCAGTGAAGCTGGTTGCCCTGCCCTGGCAAATACCTAAGGCTCTTCACCATACAACTTAACAGGTATGCTAAGACAGGGAGTCAAAGCAGCTTTACCTAATATACAGAAACAAACACAGGGAGGCTGCCAAATCAAGGAGACAAATATGGCCCAAATGAAAGAACGGAACAAAACTCCAGAAGAAGAACAAAGTGAAACAGAGATAGCCAACCTATCAGATGAAGAGTTCAAAAACTGGTGATAAGGATGTTTAGAGAACTCACTGAATATGGCAAAACCTAAGGGGAGAAATGAAGGCTACACTAAGTGAAATTTTAAAAACCCACAGGGAAACAACAGTGAAGGGAAGGAAGCTGGGTTTCAAACCAATGATTTGGAACATAAGGAGGAAATAAACAATCAACCAGAACAGAATGAAGATTAAGAATTCAAAAACATGAGGAGAGAATAAGAAGATTCTGGGACATCTCCAAAAGTTTCAACATTTGAATCACAGGGATGACAGAAGAAGAGAAAGAACAAGAAATTGAAAACTTATTTGAAAAAGTAATGAAAGGAAATTTCCCTAAATTGATGTAAATAAACACATAAGTCCAGGAAGCACAGAGAATCCCAAACAAGTTGGACCAAAGAGGAACATACCAAGACACATCATAATTAAAATGACAAAGGTTAAATTGAAAGAGGAAATCATAAAAGTAGCAAGAGAAAAGCAGAGAGTTACCTACAAAGGAGTTCCCATAAGACTATCAGCTGATTTTTCAAAAGAAATTTTGCAGGTTAGAAGGGACTGGCAAGAAGTATTCAAAGTGATGAAAAGCAAGGACTTACAATCTACATTACTCTATCTGGCAAAGCTATCATTTAGAATTAAAGGGCAGATAAAGTGCTTCCCACAGAAAACACACTGAAGGAGTTCATCATCCTCAAGCCCTTATTATATGAAATATTAAAGATACTTATTTAAGGAAAAGAAGAAGATCAAAACTATGAACAGTAAAATGACAACAAACTCACAACTATCACCCACTGAACCTAAAAATCAAAACAAAAACAAACTAAGAAAATAATTAGAACAGGAACAGGATCATAGATATGGAGATCATTTGGAGAGTTGTAATTGGTAGGTACAAAATAGACAGGGGGTGTTAAGAAAAGTATAGGAAATGGAAAAGCCAAAGAATTTACCACATATGCATAACCAATGGACATGAACTAAAGGGGGGATTGCTGGAGGGAAGGAGGGTACTGAGCAGAGGAGGGTAAACGTGAAAAATTGGGACAACTATAATAGCATAATCAATAAAATATACTTTTAAAAAAGAGTGACTATAATGAGAAATAATTTGTTTTAAGACTAAGATATCTACTAAAGACATTATCACTTCTATCCAAAGTAAGAGACGATAAAAATTAGTTTTAAGAAACATTCAGGACTACTTGCCAAGATGGAGGTTAGGTAGACACACTGTGCCTCCTTGCACAACCCAAATAAGGACAACAACAATTTAGAAATAAAATAACAACCAGAACTGACAGAAAATTAAACTGTATGGAAGTCCAACAACGAAGGAGCTAAAATAGACACATTCATCCAGACCGGTAGGCAGGGTGGAGTCAGACTGCCAGGTGGAGAGGGGTCGAGGGACAAAAAGTGGTGGCACCATGTGCGCAAGGCACCCCAGGCATGCAAGGCACCCCGGGTGCACAAGACAGCAATGAGCATGCAAGACAGCAACAGGTGAATCCTGGGTGGGCAGGCAGCTGGCAGACCCCAAGTGGTTGTGGCAATGGGCAGACCCAGTGAGGCAGTGATTGTGAAGTGAGGCACTGCACACAAGGCAACTGGCTGACTGGGCAGTCCCACATTCACCCTCAGATAAACCAAGCAAAACTGGGGAGCTAGACAGATCACACAACCCAGAATCCCAGCATGGGGAAATAAAGCCTCAAATCACCAACTGAAAACACCTGTGCGGGTTGAGGCACAGGGAGAGACTCCCAGCCTCATAGGTGAGTTTACTAGAGAGACCCACAGGGTCCTGGAATGTACACAAGCTCACCCACACAGGAATAGGCACCAGAAGGGCCCAGTTTGCTTGGGGAAAGTGGCAGAAGGGACTGAAAGCCAACAAAGAGAGGAGGAAACACCACTGTTCCCTTTTGGACCCCACCCCGACATACAGCATCACAATCCAGCAACTGGGTTGCCCCACTCTGGTGAACACCTAAGGCTCCACCCCTCACTACAAAACACGCACAAGGAGACAAAAAAAAATGTCCCAAATGGAAGAACAGATTAAAATGCCAGAACAAATACAACTGACGAAGAGATAACCAACCTATCAGATGCACAGTTCAAAGCACTAGTGATCAGGATGCTCACAGAATTGGCTGATTTTTGTCACAAACTAGATGAAAAAAAGAAGGCTACACTAAGTGAAATGAAGGAAAATGCACAGGGAACCAATAGTGATGGGGAGAAAACTGGGACTCAAATCAATGGGGTAGACCAGAAGGAAGAAAGAAACAACCAAACAGAAAAGAATGAAGAAACAAGAATTTGAAAAAAGAAGGAGAGGCTTAGGAACCTCCAGAACATCTTTAAATGTTCCAATATCCAAATTATTGGGGTACCAGAAGGGGAAGAGGAAGAGCAACAAGTGGAAAACTTATTTGAACAAACAATAAAGGAGAACTTCCCCATTCTAGCAAAGCAAATAGACTTCCAGGAAGTCCAGGAAGCTCAGAGAGTCTCAAAGACCTTGGACCCAAGGAGGAACACACCAAGATACATCATAATTACATTATCCAAGATTAAAATGAAGGAGAGAATCCTAGAAGGAGCTAGAGATAAGGAGACAGTAACCTACAAAGGAGTTCCCATCAGACTGTCAGCTGATTTCTCAAAAGAGACCTTGCAGGCAAGAAGGGGCTGGCAAGAAGTATTCCAAGGATGAAAGGCAAGGATGTACAGCCAAGATTACTCTATCCAGCAAAGCTTTCATTTAGAATGGAAGGGCAGATAAAGTGCTTCTCAGATAAGATCAAGTTAAAGGAGTTCATCATCACCAAGCCCTTATTTTATGAAATGTTAAAGGGACTTATCTAAGAAAAAGAAGATAAAAAACATGTGTTATAAAATGACAACAAAGTCACAATTATTAACAACCACACCTAAAACAACAACAAAAAAATAAGCAAACAAGAACAGAAATAGAACCACAGAAATGGAGATCACATGGAAGGTTAGCAACAGGGGAGTGGGAGGAGGAGAGAGGGGGAAAAGGTACAGAGAATAAGTAGCATAGATGGTAGGTAGAAAATAGGCAGGGGGAGGGCAAGAATAGTATGGGAAATAAAAAAGCTAAAGAACTTATGACACATGGACATGAACTAAACGGGGGGAATGTGGGTGGGAGAGGGTGTGCAGGGTGGAGGGGAATGAAGGGGGGAAATGACACAACTGTAATAACATAATCAATAAAATATATTTTTAAAAGAAACATTCATTATAATTTTCTTACATCAATTCATTTGTTGAGCATCTCTTAAGTACTCACAACTTTGGTAAATAACTAGGAAGGACAGGAGAAATGAAAAACACAAGAACTTTATTAAACTGAAAAAGTATTTTCTATTAAGGATAATTATCACCACTTGAATAAAATCTCCACACAAAATTATAAGATTAGCAAGAGGGAATAAATAAAGCTACACAACATTCACATGTTTAACATTACCTGAAAATACCACAAATTTCAAATTAGTCATAATAACTAATTCCAATTTTCTAATTTTCACAGAGCTCCACATCCACTACATGTTTATAAGTGTAATGAATAAAATGAGGTGGTTTGAGAGGCTCCACGAATGGAGTAGGCAGGTGGGAATCATAAAGAGTAGAGTAATTATATAAAAAAAAACCCACCTTCCAAAATCTGACATTACTTGCTAAAATAATGAACACAGGTCTGGGACTTGATATTTCACAATTATGCCTATAGGGAAGGGCTTTATAGTAAAAGATATTGGAAGTGGGAACTTCAGAGAAGTGCTGCTTTTGAAGAAGAGTCAGATAAACACAAAAAATGTGATGACAGTTGGAAATGTAGCAGTAAAGAGAGAAAATATATACATAAAAAGGAGAGATACAAAATTAATAATCCTACAGAAATTATAGAAATAAGATACATTAACCCTTCTCCCTACCCCTCCTTGTACCACCATCAGTATAATCCATTAGAAAAATTGTGCTGCATGAATCTGAGGAGGGTACTCTTCAAACTGGGATCCTTGACCACAAAATACCTACTAACAAAATATAAAAAAGCAACCAAGCTTTATGCAAAGATCCTAAAATAAGAAAAATAAAAGAGCAGGATGACAGCTAGCAGGGGGGTGGGGGGTGTTAAGGGGTGGAGGGATTTTGCAAAAAGGATAAAGAACTCATGTTCATGGACAACAATGTAGTGATTGCTGGGGGAGGAAGAACAAGGGGACTAAAGGGTAATGGAAAAAATACAATAAAGATTAAATAAAGTACAAAAATTAAAAGATAACTGAGTTTCAGTTGAAAATTCTACCTAATGAATCACAAGGCAGAAAAAAAATGACTTCCATAATAAATTAAATATCCTTAATCCACCTTTGATAGAATAATTTTAATGGCTAGAATCAGAAATTTAAAAACTAAAAAAAGCCATAGGGGGAAAGGGACTAGGAAAAAATGCAATCAGTATCTCCATAGTTCAAGATAAAAATGAAGAAAAAAAATTATAAGGTGAAGAATAAATTACCAGTTGCACAAGAGAGAATAGATTAAAATGCAATTTTTAATGAGAGATATTGAGGGAAGGTAAGGAAACAAATAAGAATAAAATGAAAAAAAGATGAAAAATTGGCAGAGAGAAAAGAAGGCAAAGAAGGGCCAACACACATATAATTGGAGGCTGTGAGGAAGGAGAACAAAACTATGGAGGAGAAATAAATATTTAAACCAGAACCAAGTAAAATGTTCCAGAAATAAAAGCACATTTGAATTTTTGTATTAAGAGGGCCCACATATTTCTGAAAATATTGATAGAATTATTCTGATCAACTGCTAGGTCTATCCTAGTAAAACTACTATATTTTAAAGACAAAGAAAACAATTGTCAGGGCCTTCAGGAAAATGATCAAATTATCTATGAGGAAAAAATAATTAGGATGATGCCATAGTTTTCAAGAGCAATATACAAAATATGGCCCCAGTGAGGCAGAATTTTTAAGAAATTGAAAGATAGGAAGTGCAAGTCAAGAATATACCCAGTAAAGTTTTGCTTCAAGTATCAAAACTATAGAAAAACAGTTTTGAACATTAGTAACTCAGAAAGCATTATACACATGAACCATTCCTGAAGAGTCTATTATACAAGTTTTCTCAACCTTGTTCCCCATTATTGCCCCATAAAGATTTTTTTAGATATTCTTACATATACATCCCACCACCATGAAATTTTAATACTGCACATTTACTATTTATCTATTTATGTATTGTTTTCCTTTGGAAGGTTACATGCTATTGTAATATCTAAGAAATTTTCATCCCTGACCCCAAGAACTAATTTTTACTTCTCGGATATAGTAGAAAATAAACATCTTTTAAACAAGACATACCTTAAATTTTTTAGAAAAAGGATTGATGGAATGTAAAATATATTTGACTGTAGATTTAGAACTAAAACTATGGTGAGATATGGGATGAAAAGCAGCGTGTAAACATTTTATGTTTTAATAAAATAGAAAATTATACACATACCATACCCCTGTGCCACCAAAAAAAAAAAGTGAAGGAGAAAGGGTAAAGTCTAATAAGATAATTTACCATTATACAGGTAATAGGTAGATGTCAACAGATAACATCTATTTAATACTGGAGAACCAGAACCAGTTAATAAAAGATTAAATAAAAATGGGTATACATACACAAATAACCACATAGGAGACTCCAGACTGGAGGGTAAAAAACAAAACAAAACTGTGAAGGACAGAATTGGGGCACAATTAACAAAAGTGGCATATGTTCTCTAGATTAGATAAAAGGATTATACTGACATTAACTTTCCTGAATTTGAGAACTATATTTTGATTATGTAAAAGAATATTCTTGTTTTAAGAAACACACTCTAAACTATTAAAGGGGCATTATGCATGTAACCTACTTTCAAATGATACAGAAAAATGTATTTATATGTGTGTATGCATATGAATATATATCTACATACATATCAGTAGATAGCTACATAGATATATTAAATGTAGCAAAATGCTAATAACTAGTCCATCTGATAAAGAATATATAGGAGTTCTCTACATTATTCTTTCCACTTTTTTATAAGCTTAAAATTATTTTAAAATAAAAATCATAAAAAGGAATGTAAGTGATATGATAACAAAAGCACAGGCAATAAAAAACTAGATAAATTGAATTTCATCAAAATTAAGAACTTTTGTGCATAAAGGCACATAATCAAGAAAGCTAAAAGACAGCCTACAGAATGGGAGAGAATATTTATAAATCATATATGTCTGGTAATAAATTAATACCTAGAAAATATTTTAAAACTCCTACAGCTCAACAAAAACTAAATAAACAACCCAATTCAAAAATGGATAAATATGAATAGACATTTTCCTAAGAAGATATACAAATGGCCAATAAACACATGAAGAGACGTTGAACATTATTAGTCACTAGGGAAATGCAAATAAAACCACAATGAGATAACACTTTACACCTACTAGCATGGCCATAACTTTTTATGAAATGTAACATGAGAAACTAGAGCGCTGTGCATTGCTGATAGAAAGGCAAAAATGATACAGCCACTATGGAAACAGTTTGGAGGTTCCTTAAAATGTTATAGATCTACTATGTGACCCAGCAATTCAAATCCTAGGTATATATCCAAAAGAAGTGAAAGCAGGGACTTGAGGAGATATCTTACAACAATGTTTATAGCAGCATTACTCACAATAGCCAAAAGTGAAGATAACCCAAAGGTCCATCAACAGATGAATGAATTTTTTAACTGCAGTATATTCATACAATGTAACGTCATTCACCCATGAAAAGGAATGAAGTACTGGTACATGCTACAATATGGATGGACCTTGAAAACATAATGCTTAGTGAAGTAAGTCAGACAAAGAACAAATATTATAAGACTAAATTTATATGAGATATCATCGAATAGTCAAACTCATAGAGAGAGAAAATAGAATAAAGTTACCAGGCAACAGGGGAAGGAAGGTAGGTGGGGGAGACAGAAGTTTGGAAAGTTGGTGTTTAATGGGTACAGACTTTATGTTAGGATGATGAAAAATTTTGGATATGGAGTGTAGATGATTACACAACAGTATGAATTTATTTAATGTCACTGAATCATACATTTATTGTACAAATGGTGAAATTGATAACTATGATGTATACTTTACCATAATTTTTAAAACCACTGGAAAGAACTATATGTAGAAAAATGGTTACGTAACTTCACATACAAAGCCAGGTGCACTGATATCTTCAAAGCCCTCTCCTTAAAACAAAAAGCAAAAAACTTGGAAAACTATTTTTGGAGAGAGAAGACTCTGTGTTATAAAATAATTATAGAACTTATGCTACTTCTATATTACTTTGTCATGGTAATGTAACTAAACAGCAAATTCTTTTAGGTTGAAAATCATTACTCATCTTTGTAGTCAAAGACCTGTTGTCATTGGATGAATAACAGAATGATGAAGGGTAAATTATTTGGACTCGGGTTTTAAGGAGCTACTCGGAGCTAGAGAGAAACTAAAATTGGAAAGAGTTAGAGAAGAGGTCAGGGAAGGGTGGGATCTGCGCTAGAATGCCATGAGGCTTTGAAAGGGCGGGAAGATGAAGTGAGGACCCCCTGAGCATGAGAAACAGAGAAGTATTGTCAAGCCACCGGCTTCTGTGAAGCAGTAAGAGCACTAGCACTTTTTCATTCTTACTGTAGAGGCACCATGTTAAAGCTCTGCTTCTAGAGTAGAGCCTCAGTGAAGCTCAGATTTTGTAGATGATCAAATAAGAAGCTTAAAAATGAAATAATGAGTCCTTTTTTCCATCCTGTCTCTAATAAGCCTTTTTTTTTTCTGAGTAAAATGATATCTTCTGATTTAGTTAATTTTAAGGTGAGATCAAATGATGTATTATTCATAAAATTACAGCTATGATTTTTATCACATGAATCAGACGGTAAATCAAATCACAGAGAGAGAACCAACAGCTTGTGGATCAATTAGAGAATATTCTAACTATAATTTTAAGAATAAAAACAGAGGTCAATAAAGGTTTTGAAGAGTGGTAAGAAACCTCTTTCAGAAATATAGTCATTAAAGTAACTTCCTGTAATCTCCCCCATTAGAAATAAACTCTGAAAGAGTCCGGAATCAGCACTGTCTTGGGAACACAGTGCTATCTTGCAGATGAGAAGTACTAGCTAGAGACACTGCTGAACATGCATTAATTTTATTGCCAGGAATTCATCCAGGGATGTTATTAAAGGGAGTTAGTAGACACTGACAACTATGGGTCTTAGTTCCACTTCAAGTATAAACATCCACCTCCATGTCTATTCTTTCCTCACTAGTGTTAGAAAATAATTAATCTGGATCTATATTGTGTTGAAATTGAAAGATGCTGAATTAAAAACCAAGTTGAAAAATCTAGAAATAAACCTATAAATATATACTTGCTAATATAAACCTTAAAATTCTGGAGAAATATCCACTAAACTTTTAAGTTTTTTAAAGTGGGAGATGAGTGAGGAGAATGAAGAAATGGGAAGGATTAGTGAGAACTGCCTTACTCTTTATTGCTCCGCATGTGTTTTAATACTAGCAATATTTATTAACAGTTACTATGTACTAGACATTCATGTAATTCTCATGCAATCTTCACCTAAACCTCGTGAGGTAGGGAATACCATTATCCCATTTTATAAATAAGGAAGCCAAGGCCCAAGGAAGTTAAACAACTTGCATGAGGTCACACCCTTAGCCAGTCCAGGAGTCAGGATTCAGACCCAGGTGGAATAGCCTCACTACACTCTACCTTTAAGCACACAACAGTCTGATACAGAAGAGGCAAAACTATAACTCATGAAAAGAGGACGGCATTCCCTTTACAGAACTATCACTATCCAGCCCACATACTTTTTAACCCTTCTGCCCAAAACTACCTCCCTTTATTTGGGAGATGCTATTATTTCTTGACCCCATTACCATTGGAGGACGTGAGAGCAGGACCCAAGCCATCCAATCAGAATTGTCCTTCCAGATTTCTTCAGCTAGACCTGGAGGGGTTTGGCATCCTCTATCAGGTGGTGGGAGCCATGGGCTATGAGGCTCAGAAGTGCCACAGCAGCCATGCTTCTCATGCCGTGGAGGACACACTTGAGTGAGAAACACATTAGCAAGCAGCAATAGTGAGAAAGGAGAGCTTGGGCGGTGAGTGCCTCAGCCCCTAGCCGTGGTTGTCCCTGAGGGCCAGCTGCAATCCTGCCTGCCCACTGCTGTCCTGACCTTCTCTCTGTCACTCATTAGAGGCCCTCCACATCCTTCCAGTCCATATCAGTTTCTTGCTTCTGCTATTTTGACCTGAGTTTTAAATGGTTTTGTCTCTGCTAATTTGAGCTCATTATTGCATGTAACAACAGCAAAAATTCATACTAATCAGTGGGAAAGTAAACCATTTTGATATTTATCTTAAAGGCCCAGAAATTCAATTTTTGATATTGAATAGATTTTATGCAGAATGTGAAGAAAACAAAGAAAACTGTGTATTCACTTTAAAGAAATATATATATAATTAAAAAGGAGTCACTGATTCATAGAACCTTCTATATTAAACCATTAGCATGGTTATTTTGAACATATGTCTCCATAGCAAATATTAGATTAACTGATATTTATTTTTATTATCTTTGTGAAGTCCTTTACTATTTTCATTCACTCTCATTCTGTATAATACAGACCAGTTGTGAAGTACATACTTGTGAATTTAAGTTGTATATTTTTATAAGAATTTTTATAAAAACTTTCAAAAATAAAAAAAAAACAAAACACATTATCTGACCATATTTCCTGGCTTCTGATTTTTTAAATGGCCACCAAACGCTATGCTAGTGCCACATTTACTTGGCCTATTTCCCTGTTCACCATGTTTAGAAGGAAATATTCATTTCCTTTCTCTAAATTATTTCTCCCCAAGGAGCTACTTTGTCTTCTCTGTAGCAACAGAGCAATACTTACTCTAAAGATTCAGATCAGAGCAGCCAAAAAGGTACAAACGAGCCTTTTCCCTGAGGAGCAGGAGTGCAGGAAGAGGTGTCAACACCTGCTACATGATCTGATCAAGTCTTGAGAGGAGACGTGTCGTTTATTTAGAACCTACAGAGTAAGACGCAAGATTGGAAAACCAAATTCTAACCTGTAGTAGCTCCAAGTCCTATGTTGATCCTTTAATCTTCAGGTGAATAATTAATTAAAATATATACTGAAATATAAAGAAAATATGCAAGAAAACTAGCATTTATTGACTGCCAAGTACATCATATAGAATATACTACATATTATTTCTTTTTTGAGTATATTTTGTTGATTATATTATTGCAGTTGTCCTATACTTTTCTCCCCTTTATTCCACTCTGCCCTGCATTCCCCCTCCCATCAACATTCTCCTCTGCCCTTTGTTCATGTCCATGGGTTGTACATATAAATCCTTTGGTTTCTCCATTTCCTATACTATTTTTAACCTACCCCTGTCTATTTTGTACCTACCAATTATGCTTCTTATTCCCTGTACCTTTTCCCCCATTCTCTCCTCTCCCCCTCTCCACTGATAACCCTCCATGTGATCCCCATTTCTCTGGTTCTGCTCCTGTTTTAGTTATTTGTTTAGTTTGTTTACTTAGTTTTTGTTTTGTTTTTTTAGGTTTAATTGTTGATAGTTGTGAGTTTATTGTCATTTTACTGTTCATAGTTTTGATCATCTTCTTTTCCTTAGATAAATCCCTTTAACATTAATATTTCATATAATAAGGGCTTGGTGATGATGAACTCCTTTAACTTGGCCTTATCTGAGAAACACTTTATCTGCCCTCCCATTCTAAATGAAAGCTTTGCTGGATAGAGTAATCTTGGATGTAGGTCCTTGCCTTTCATGACTTGGAATACTTCTTTCCAGCCCCTTCTTGCCTGTAAGATTTCTTTTGAGAAATCAGCTGATAGTCTGATGGGAACTCCTTTGTAGGTAACTGTCTCCTTTTATTTTGCTACTCTTAAGATTCTCTCCTCATCTTTAATCTTGGGTAATGTAATTATGATGTACCTTGGTGTGTTCCTCCTTGGGGCCAACTTTTTTGGGACTCTGAGCTTCCTGGACTTCCTGGAAACCTATTTCTTTTGCCAGTTTGGGGAAGTTCTCTTTCATTATGTTTTCAAATAAGTTTTCCATTTCTTGCTCTTCCTCTTCTCCTTCTGGCACCCTTATGATTCAGATGCTGGAACAGTTAAAGTTGTCACAGAGGTTCCTAAGCCTCTTCTCATGTTTTGAATTCTTGTTTCTTCATTCTGTTCTAGTTGAATGTTTATTTCTTCCTTCTGGTCTAAAACATTGATTTAAGTCCCGGTTTCCTTCCCTTGACTGTTGGTTGCCTATACATTTTCCTTTATTTCACTCTGCATAGCTTTCACTTTTCCCCCTGTTTTGCAACCATATTCAGTGATTTCTGTGAACATCCTGATTACCAGTGTTTTGAACAGTGCATCTGATAGGTTGGCTATCTCTTCATTGCTTAGTTGTACTTCTTCTGGAGCTTTGATCTGTTCTTTCATTTAGGCCATATTTTCTTTTCTTTTGGCATGCCTGTTAGGTAGTAAGGGGTGGAATCTTAGGTATTCATCCAGGTGGGGCAACCCACTTTGTTACATTGTAGCACTGTGGGGGGGGAGGGGTTAGAGAGGGAATGATGCTGCTTACTTGGCTCTTGCCCCACTTTCAGTCACTTCCCCCACTACCCACAAGCAAATTGGGCTCTTCTGGTGTTGTTCCTGGGTTGGTGGGTTTGTGTATGTTCTAGGACCCTGTGGGTCTCTCCAGTGAACTCTCCTATGAGGCTGGGAGTTTCTTCCACTCCTGCAACCCCCACAGGTTTTTATAGCTAGAGGTTTTGAGGCTTTAGTTTCCCTTGCTGGAACCCTGGGTTGCATAGTCTGTATCACTCCCCAGTTGTTCCTCCTGGCCTATCTGCATGTGAATATGGGACCACCCAGTCTTCCAGCCACCACCTCACTCACCTCATCTGCCCTCTTGCTGCACATCCCCTCTGCCCCAGCTGTCCATCTCCACCCTCCTACTGGTCTGGGTGAATGTTTCTTCTTTAACTCCTTGGTTGTAAAACTTCCATACAGTTTGATTTTCTGACAGTTCTTGTTTGTTTTTTGTTTTAAAATTGGTGCTGTCCTTCTTTTGGTTGTAGAAGAAAGAAAAGTTTATCTACCTACGCATCCATCTTGGCCAAAAGTCTCTATATTATTTCAATAAATGTTCACAATAACCCTGAATAAGAAACAAGTATCCCTCTTTTGAATATGAAGGAAACTAAGTCATAGAGAAATTACATAAATTGCCTGAGGAGACACACATACTACACGGAGAGCCAAGATTTGAACTGTTATCTGTCTGCATCCAGAATCCATACTTTTTCCACTATTCCAAATTACCTTTATGCAAATCAGTATTCTCCTTCATCCAGTCTAAGTAATTAGTCTATCATTTATAGCATCCAGTATAAATTGTAGAGCCTGGATTGATAAGGTTCTCTTTATTTCCATAAGTTTAAATATTTTCATCCATATAGGTTAAAAGGTTGATGATCTGAACTGTTCATGGTAAGACCAGATCCACAAATTAAAAATCACCTTAAGCAAGTTTTTTCAAGACATAATATATCTTAAAAGGTAATCATAAGTCATTGCAAGTGCCCTATAGCCCATCAGCTGTTACTGTCCTTTGCACCTGCTGTCCTTGGATGCTCAACTGCTGTCTGCCTCCCCAGAGCAACCTCCAAAGGGCTTTATCATCATTACCTGCTGAAAGCCAAGGCAGATGAAGGGCACATTGTCACTACAATTGCTCCCCCACATATCAACATATTCTGAAAGCTAGTGACATCTGATTCGAGCTCTTTGCTGCCTTCTGTTCCTCTGACTGACAGATTTTAATGAGACAAATGCTAGCTGTGGATTTCCTTTCTTCATCTTCTCATAACTTGTCCCTCTGGAACTCATTTTTTGCTGCTGTCCTTTGCAAAATGGCAAGCAACATGAAAAATTGCTGATAAGGAGGAATAGACTTATGCCCAGAGGGTAAACCTAGCAAAGTTTTCCCAGCCTGTCTGACATTGATCCCTGTCTTTAACCTTTCAGTACTGTTGACCAGGTCTGTTCCTGACAGTCAGAAACATGGACACCAAATCACTCATAAATGAAAAATAGCTGATGCTTCCAGAACTCTTTTATGTAATATAAATACTAGGAGATTGTTGAGTATGGCTCAGGTTCTCCAGCAAGTTGATAACCTTAGGGTTTTTAAAGAAAACCCAAGCAAGGTGGCAGGTGTATTCTCAATCCAAATACTTAAGGGAATACTCAGAATAAGGACCATTTATTGAGTATCAGCCATATCAGCCACTTTATACATGATTTTTTAATTATCTTCAAAGTTAAACTAGTAATACAATATTCTAACACTGAAAGACCAACTTTGAGGTTGGACAGACTTGCATCCAAAATCTTATCTTTATCACTTGAGAAGTTTCCTTCACAGTTTGAAAAATCTCTTGTGACAAACCTTCAACTAAGTGAAGAGAATTATCATGACCACTTCCATTTCCTCACCTCCTCCCAGGTTTTCTCATATCTCAATTTAGAAGCTCAAGGTTTAGAGATAAATGGAAAAAAGAGGAGACCATGGAAATCCTAACTAGGTGGGACAAAACTCTTGGGCACACAGGTTTGTGCCTTGCTTGCCTGGAAAACAATCACTCACAGATTGCCCTGTGGTACAGAGCAGTGGAATAAACAATGGGTAGTGCTAGAGCAGAACACTCTAGAGTTTAAGTCCACCACTCTTCTGCAAGAGAACAAAGGGAATGAAGTGGCTCTGTGTACAGACATGAGACCCACAATATGATGTCATCACAACTGAAGACTGTGGTAGGACTTTCAGACATCAGCAGATGTTGGTCTATGCCCAGATGTCAAGTGAACACATTTCATCAAAAATAGAGAATGGACAAGGACATAGAGGCCAGAAGGGCCTCCTCCTGTGGCCATGATATTATTTCTGAGAGCTTCCCTCTGTGCACAGATGTCTTCTAGAAAAAAGGAAAGGGGAGAGTGAAGGTGGAATAGTCCTGAAATACTGTGCTTTATCTTAGAGTGAATGAATTAAGACTAAGATGACAAGACATAGTGATAGAAAAAAAATCAGCATAATAAAATAGTGTAGAATAGATTGTGAGCTCTAGGACTTTAGAGCAAAGTGGAACTCAAATACAGGAAAAGAAGAAACTAACATTTTGGTAAATTCTAAATTGTAGAGTGTGCTAATATTACTCGGTACGTGTGTTGTTCATGTTTTCATGTATTGCTTAAAATTATTGAGCAAAACTGAACAAAGAAGAAAGTTTGGCACACACATCTGCACAATTCCTTGAAAGATGATTTCAATTTATAAATCAATATTAATTGATTACATTGGTCAACCAATCTCAATGCAATATATTTACAGTTGTCCATTACACCTCATACTTTCCATAAGGATGCCAGTAAAGATTTGGCTATTTTCTGGCTTAAATCAAGATTTACAACACCCATAAAGAGTATGATATATGATATAAGAAACAAGTAGAGGTTTTGGAGTTAAAAAATCTCTTTAAATTCCACAATGTATTAGGGGAGGAAGATTGCATAAATTATTTAACTTCTCCAATAATCTGTAAAATGAGGGTCAAATTTATTAATAATATTTGACCCTAAGACTTGTTATGGAAATATGTGGATCAATTGAGGTCACCTAGATTAATCACTACATAGATGTTTGTTCTTATCTATTAATATGTGGATGAGATTTATTTGAATCTTATTATATTAAAAAGAAATAGATGACTTAGAATATGTGTTGATAATAAACCCATGTTGTCTCCTGGTAAGCTCCATTTAATTTTCCAAGTACTGGTAAACCATTTACATTTTAAATTTATCCAAAAATTTTTGCCAAAGACAGTCTCAGAAATTCTTTCTACTTTCATACTCAGAGCAGAATGTATAAAAGAACATTTGGAGGAGAAAAGAAAGAACTCTTTTGGACCCTCTCCAGTTCTCCATGAGTCCATGGAAATAATTGGCCTAGTTAATGATCACATTCAAAGTTGTTTTAAGTTTTCCGAGAGATTAATAATCAGAGCCTTAAAGATTTTGGATTAATTATCACTATCGTCTTTACTCTCCACTAACCTGTTTTTCTTTTCCTACATCCAGTGAAACACAAACTTCTCAACCATATTGGCTTTCTCCTTTCCTGTTTGAAGATAATTTTCCTTAATAGAGAAGAGACAAATGAGAATTTAACAGCATTAAATTCCCATTTAATGAGAATGGGTTCCCATGCTGCATTCCCGTTCTCCATTACTTCCTCCTAGTTCTCTTATGACATAACATAATGTGCCACTAACTGTGAGCTCTTTCCTTTCCATTTCTCTTCCTTGACCTAAACCAACATCATCCACTTTGGGCACTAGTTTTCCTGACACTGAAACTCTTCTTGTGAATTGTGTTTTTCTTGGCAACTTTCTGTCATGAGCCCCTCTACCACCTTCAGCACATATTCATGTAAAATAGAAATTGTCTTCAGAGAGAGCCCATTCCAAGAAAATTCCTAGCTTTTGAGAGAGCACATATCAAAGCAGAGTCTGGGGTTGTAAGGAACACTGACTGACCAGGAGGCCAGGTGGCAAGACACACTAGTGCAAACTGGCAAAGCCAGTGCAGATCAAGGTGTTTCTAGCAGCACCAAGTCACTCTGCCCTGATAGACACACAAGGAAGTATGGTATAAAAATGAATAAATTTATTTCAGTACATAAGTATGAAGGGGGGTGATTATCAACTGAAATAACCAAAATCTAAACAATTGATATCTTTGAGCCACAGACTTCTGTTCTGTCTACTTATTGGAACATTCTAAGATTTCCTTAATAGGCAGAGAAGACAATGTTGGACTGAACCTAATATTGTGACTCATTTTTGTGACCCATTTATTTTTGTTGGGAAAAGAAATTTTTATTTGCATTTGAGCCTGTATTGAGTTCTTATTAAGGAATCAGCCCTAAGGTAGGTGGAGAGAGGAGAAGCTAAGTATAACACCTGATTCCTGGTCTCAGGAGCATTTGGCATAGCTGAAAAAAAAAAAGATTAACAGTAATACAAATATGTGTCCTGTTTTGTATTATGAATCACAAATATAAGAAAGAAGTTCAAAGACTAGGAAGATGAGTATGGATAGGAGTAGTATGTCCCAAACTGTCCTCTACAGAAGCACAAGAAAACAATATTCTATTGTTCATTAGAATATTTAAGGTTCTGAGAAGTCTGAAGTAAAAGCTCTTTAACTTTGAATAACTATACTTTCCCAAATATACTGGCAATAGAAGATCTTTTTTTCAAGGAATATCTTTAGTATCCTATGGAATTGTCCCCACTCCAGAGATGATTTTATCAGAAATAGACTCATGCAGGATGTACATTTACTCTGGGCTTTGAAGAGTGGGTAACTCTTGGATGAGCAGAGCATGGAGATAGCTTCAGAGGGTGCAAAGCATCCTCTGGGAGTGAAAGCACATGTGCAACACATCATATTTAGCGTCAAGTTTGGTCATGAGAGTTAGAGACAGGCTAGAGGGAGAGAGAAAAGAGTCAAGTGGCCCCAGGTATAAGGATCAGAAGGCTATAGAGCAATGGTTTTAAAAATGTGAGTCTTGGACCACATGTATCAAAATTTCATATATATTTGTTAAAAAGTCCTCAATTCCACTGAAAGTGGGTCATGGAAATTGCAATTTTCAAATTGCACTTAAAATTTACATTTTCTTTTTTTAATTATATTTTATTTATTATGCTATTACAGTTGTCCTGAGTGTCCCACACTTTGCCCTTCTCCACCCAGCATCCACTATTCACTCAGGCAATCCCCACCATTGTTCATGTCCATGGGTCATGCATGTAAGTTCTTTGGCTACTCCATTTCCTATACTGCACTTTACATCCCCAGGGCTATTCTGTAACTACCGATTTTTACTTCTTAATCCCCTTACTTCTTCACTCATTACCCCCACATCCCCCTCCCATCTGGCAACCATCAAAATGCTCTCCATATCCATGATTCTGTCTCTGTACTTCTTGTTTCCTTTGTTTTCAGATTCAATTGTTGACGGGTATGTATTTATTGCCACTTTAATGTTCGTTGTT